>JAGFPH010006503.1:2126-18442 GCA_018207615.1 Philaenus spumarius | reverse complement strand
TATTCAAAGTGACTTGGAAACCAACAATTATGAAAAATTAAGTTAAACTATCAATACTTTTTTTAATAAGAGTTAATTATTTTTTGTGAAAATTATGTTACAAATTCGTAATTTTGCATAAAATTAACATTAGAATGATTAGTGAAAATAAACATTTTATACTGATGAACAATCAGCAAATTTTTACGGAAAATGTAAATTTGTTCAATACACAACCGGCCTTCCTCCACATTAAAATATTACCTAACATAACAAATAAAAACAATAATTTCAAAGTTATTTAAGTGTTTTCTGTATATTTTAGTTATATTGAGTAGATAAATTTCTTACTGTCATTTCTATTAAAAACTAATTTCATACTTTAATATAATTAAGTTATAATTATCAAGTTGGGTTTTTCCTAAGAAGTAGTCCTAAGAAGTGCTATTATAATTATTTAACTACTAATTATATCAAAAGCATAATTTTAAATTTATTATTTCTCTCAGATTATGATTAATAATACATCTGAATTGAAATGAAGGGGGAAGAGTTGAAGTGCAAAGCATGCAATGTAGTCTATCCTAGCTGTTAATAAAATGGTTGGTTTCCTTCCCTTCTGCCTAAGCTAGGTGCCGGGGGGGGTCCGGGGGGGGGGGGCAAAGGGGGCCTTTGCCCCCCCCCCCCCCCCGAACTCCGAAACAAAAATTTTACTGTCTTATTACGTTCTGATATCTACCGGAAAAACGCGACAATGACGCGTAGAAAAATCGATCGGGAAAGAAATGTTGCAGTTCCTAGTTTGTTTTTTGCGTATTGAAGTTGAATCGATTGGTTCACCTTTCTGCCGATGTATTGCGCACGTCTCGCCTTGCTTCGTTTTCGGCTTTATAAGTAACTTATCTATTAAAATATCTGGTCTATGGTTTCCTTAGGTCTTTTAGATAGTTGTTTACTTAAAAACCCGATGAAGTTTTCTAATTTGTTGGTGTATTTTAGTTGTATTTTTGTTTCATATTTTATTGAGAAATAGTTTTAAACAAATATGAAACAAACTTCAAAAATAACCTCTTTCTTAAAAAAAAAAATAAAAATAGAAGACATCAACAAGTAAGCTCATTGTTTATTCTGGCACAGTTGTTCACGTACATACAGGCGATAGGCGTATGTTTACGTACCTTAATAAAATGAAGAAATAAATGAGTTTTATTTTTAATGTTTTCTCCAAAGTAAAAAATCCTTTTGTTCAGCATTTACTTTACGTAATTCTAAAAAGGGAATAATGAACAATGAAGAATAGTAACAAATAATAAAATCACTAAAAATTCCGCCAATAATTCCGCAAGTAATAAATAAACATATTATATTGTAGGCTTGTTTTTAATCACATCAGGCTACGCACGATTTAATTAGTATATAAAATTGAAATCTGAAATAGATGTGTTGAATTTCATTTAAGTCAAAAGTATTGTATGGTGAAGAAATATTGTTCTCACTCACAATAATATGGTTATAGGCCTAAGTGATAAGTTACATCGTCACATCATCTGTGACTTCTATTTTCTTTTTCTTACTCGTTTCGGGGCTTATGTCCAAAAATCAGAGCTTCACTCATTAGAGGTCGTCAAAAAAGTAATGTTTTTTCGTAAATGTGTAATATTTTGACATATTTTTTACAAGTGAGAATAAGATCTCAAGCAAACAATCAAAATTGCTCTGTACAAAGGCCGATGCCAAACCAAAGTTTTTAAACATCAGTAAATACAAAAAATGAAGAATATAACAAGTAAAACATTGTTGACAACCAGAATATTTTCATTCAAATTGTGTTAAATTCCATTTAATTTTGCGTTAACATATTTTTAATTTTCTGGGGACCCCCGAAAAAATGCTAGTTATTTTGCACACCTAGGAACAGGGGTTTACAGGTACCGGAACGCACCAAAATGCCGTTCCGGAATGCCGTTCCGGTACTGCTTTTTATTAATTTTTGTTTTAACGTTGCACTGGACCATTCACTCCCTCAATCACACTCATTCAACACTCGTTTCAGAATTTTACGTCCGCCAATCGCCAATCGAAAATTCTTCAAGATAGCACCACACTACAGTACGTTGCGTTTATGCGAGCCTACTATAATAAAGTCTCAGCTAAAGTGCAAATTGTCCCTCAGCTCGGAATCGAGATGGAACAATTAGGGAGCACCACACACCCTTTTGCCAACCTCGTGGCACGCCATTGATGTTCGGCCAGCGCTGCTAACGATTGCAAATAAGAGACAGATGATTCAGAGTCGAAGTGTCCGAAAAGTTTAAAAACCAACGACGCATAAACTTTTATATTATTACCTTTTTCTGAATGAAAAAGTTTATAACATATTGATGAGCTTATTGTAATGAAAATAATACCAAACATGATATAATTTGGACCACATTTAGTGATTAATACTTATCGAATAACTCATTTAATTTCACTATTAATTAATTAAAAAATAAATATCCCACGTGAGATAACAACACGGAGTACATACAAATACTGACAAGCGCCATCACAAATAGAAGGTTGAAAGGCGCCCCGAAAGAGGAAAATATTTCAATTTAGGTAACTGAACACACTTAGCAGGTTGTCTGACTGCGTTGACTAAAAACAGCGACATGTGATTGCACCTGAACTCGTGCGCGCTTGCGCCCGGTACATGCTACCTTTCGCGAACTGTCAAAAACTAAAAAGAACCTGGTCGCATTGACGTTGACATTGTGATATTGTTTAGTTTTGTGAGTTTTGAGTGTCGTTAGAATAATTCACTAACAAGCGCCTGTGTTGTATTCTCGTGATACGCTTGTGTTTAATTGTCTTTGAATAAGAAAAATCATTTCTTGATTACATAAAATGTGTTTAGGTTTACAGTCTTTTGTCGAGGATTTAAATTTCTGATAAAGGCTAATGACTAAAAATGAGAGACATTTTACCACGTTTTTGCTTAAAATAGTATGTGTCTCTCAAAATTGCTTAATGCTATATACAAGTACAAAAATAGTAACTTGTAAACATTCCCCCCCCCCCCCCTTCCCGCCACATCCGACAGCGTTCCGGTACTGGAAAAATTACGAGTAAACCCCTGCCTAGGAAGTGTTGCCCCCCCCCTCCCCCCGAGATGAGGTCCTGGATCCACCACTGGCTAGATGTCTTTCATATATTAATCATTTGCTCAACTTAAGTTAAAATCAATTACTTTTATCTCTAAGGGATGTTTAGAGAAACTAAGTAATTAACTATTAGGAGTGTACGCTAGATAGTCTGCAGCTTCAAAAGAAATGTATAGCCATCTTTAGTTTCTGTGGTCTCTGATTATGTTAATAATGCCAATACTACAAGTAAAGAATATGTTGAATGTATTTTACTTGCCATTAAAACTTTTATTTTATATTTTAGAGGTGACAATATTCCATACGTGTTTTGGTATAAACATATAACTGTTCGGAAATGTTTAAAGTTTTTAGTAGCCTACTTAAAGTGTTAGTTTAAATGTTATTGTTTATGTTCTGTACTTATTTCATCCACAGAAGCGGTAGCTGTCGAAAAACTAAATATAAGTATTTTAAATTGACTTCATTATTTAAGTAGTATTTTAAATTGAACAGTAACTGAGGAGATAATACTGCTTTAGGGTTTCTCTATATTAAATTTTTATATTTAATCTTGTAAAATAGTTTAAAACTACATTAATTAAGTAATTTAGCTAATGAGCTAGTAGCTATCCGCATCTCTATTTAATTTCAAGAGGCAAGCCATTGCATTTTGTTATATCTTAAGAGATATTTAAATTCTATTAAAAGTTCTGTAATGGTATACTGATTAGACCAGAGTATGTTATTTGTGTTTTATTGTTATGTTTAGGCTAACACAAGCTTAATGCTTTAATAGCTACGAATGATGATTTAAATTATTAGATTACCTAATTACATAAATTATAAATTATGCAGTTACCACTTTGTAGAAAAAGTAGTAATAAAATGTCGAATATAAGAAGAAAGTTTGACCTAGTTTGTTCATCTCTTATGTGATTCTAATTGAAGTGACTAGTTCATGTTTTATCATAATTCGTTCAGAGGTTCTCCTTTCCTCTGAAACAAATATAAATTCACCTTAATTTAATTTTTGAAACAAAATATTCATTTTCCTGGATTGATGACGTTGGTGAAACGTTTGAGAAATTTAAAGCATTTAACTAGAGTTGATTACCATCATATTATAAAAACAGAATTAAAATACTTTTCTTTCATGATAATTCATTCTGGTTTTAAGTTTATGTTTATGTTTAGGAATTTTTTAAAGCCAAACTGTATATTTTTAACATTAATTATAACACTACTGATGAATGGACAACTTTATAAGTTTATTTGACATTAATTTCAGATACAAACTCAGATTTGTGATTATGTTTATATTACATTTTTAATAAACATAGTTTACAAATTGAAATTGGTTGTAATAATAATGGGGGTTTCTTTTTTAAGAAGTCGGCTTAAGGAGCTCGAAGGGGACTTTTCCAGTTTATCTTGAAACTGGTATACTGGTTATAATTATTTTAATTTACCGTTTTATTTAATAACCTTCAAACAGTCATTTATTATTCAGATACGTATGACTGTAGTTTCGACATCACACTGTCATGGTCGAGGACAAGAAAACTATTACTTTACATAACAATATGGTTCACAATTGATGAAAATATTCTTAAATCCGTTAATGGTAATTAGAAAATGTTAATGTAAGCATCTGTTTAAGAGTTAATTCCACACCAAAATTAATAAAGTTAAAACTATTATATCTAGAAAATTTTACTTTACAAGTAATAGTAAAACTTAACTTTAATTTAAATCATTTGTAAAAGAGAAATTCATCTACGATTTCAATAGGGTAATTTGTAATTCTGTGGTTTATATAATTTAAATTAGATTTCTCCACTAATCAAACCTCTTTTGTCTCAAAATGAATTTGAACGAATCTGATAGAATCCCTCTGAGACCACATTGTGGACGTTTAAACTAATTGTTTGTTTATGTCTCTAAATATGTGTCCGCTATTAATTTCAGGTAGCTTTTAGTTTATAATTAAATACATTAACCCTTGATTACTTATGTCAAAATTTTGTAACGGGTATTACATATGTATCGTAAATTTGACTATTAACAAATATTTTTTTAAACGTACTAAAATAAGTTTGTAATTATTTTTTTTAATTTTAATTGTATCCTATTATATTTTAGGGTTATATTTAAAAAAAAAAAAGTTATACATCAAACTATTCAATTTAAAAAAAATAAAAACAGACTACTTTTTATTTAAAAATAAAAACAAGAAATTTGAAAAAAAAGTTAAAATCGTATAAAAATTGTGTATACATTTCTTAAACACATACTTATAGTAACTATTTGAGTTATACTACATTTATTTTGTAAAATTCAAAAGTTTTTTTCTCTATTGGTTTGGTGGATTAATCACAAATTTACACTGTCACTTATACTGATTTGAATAAAAACCTCGAACCACAAAACAAGGAACAAAAACAATAACTAAACAACTAAATTGTAAGTTAAGTTTAATACGTTACCCTTATGTACATTTCGATGACATGGTCATCATCCTCAGAGGGTTTTAACACTACTCAATATTAACACTTATTCAAATCAGTGTGATTTTGTCGCCACAGTGCTCTTTTATTTGTTTACTGTCACTTATGTACTCGTCAAATTGACTACCCGAGCTCAAGAAAACAAGGATGCGTACTACTTGTAACAACGAAACTGTACAACTGACATCTGTGGTTGGAGGGAGAAGATACTGAGATGGGGTTTTTTTTGTGATATACTTTGATTTTGCAAATGGTGCATCTTCGTTTTGACTACACATAAGTAATCTAGGGTTAATATACATAAAAGGTGCTTTTAAATAATATCCATACCCCTTATATATTATGAATACATTTCTTATAGTTATGTTTGAAATGATACGAAAAGATTGAAACCAATAAATATATTACATTTTTCGTTGTATCAATGAGCGTATTTCTCATGCTTGTAAGACATGTTTTAACAAATAAAACTATATCTTAACACATTAAATAAATACACAATTTATTAAAAAAATAATTTTAAGTAGGCCTAAACGATTTAAAAACTTCACAAAGTTTTATTGTAGGTAGAAAACAAGTATAACTGAAAGAACTGTTAGCATACTATTAATACCTGTAAAATTATACAATTAATTAATTACCTAAAGACAATAACTATACGATTGCAATGTAGTATTTGGACACGGAGTACGAAAGAGATTTTAATTTCGAAGTTTAACAGTATAATAATTTTAATGTCAATTGTTTGAGTCGTATACAGAGATAACTTACTGTGTACGGACTCTTAAAAATTCTCACAATTACAACAAGAATAATTTCCAGGGCAAGTATAGTAATAAGGGTAATACAAAAACAAAAACACATGTGTTTATCTAAGCAAACAACCCTTCAAATTTGACATGCAAACCCTATAGATACATTTGTTTTGCACAAGTGAAGTCAACAAATTAAAAACATTGTCACTATGTGAATATTACAATCTATAGTTATATTATATTTATTTAATATTTTAAATTAATCAGTAAATTGAAGAAATTAGTTTTAATTATTTACATTTTAAATTATTTATTGTTTTAACAGAAACATTGGTGGAAGAAGTTATTGGTGGAAGTTTTGTAATAAGAAGTTAAAGTAGAGCATGCATTCTTAACCAAATTTAACACTGTGTAATGGTATTAAATTTTTACGAGAGCTCAATTTAAAGACAAAATGTTTTCTGTAAATGTGGGTTTGATTATAGAGAAACTTGCAGGGGCATGATGTTTCAAGATTATAAGAAAGTTTATTGCAAAATTGATGTCAATGCAGTTCAATTTAATAATGTGGAAGTGTAACCACGTCGACATTTTTAATATTTATGACACTCAATATTTATAAAGTTGACGTAGTACCCATAGTTTCGCTCGGGTAACTTCATCATGAACACTTTTGAAAAATAATGGTATTAAATTAATAACGTATAAAAATGATGCTGAATTTATAAATAGTTGTTGTTTCGATGATCGTCATGTATTTTAGGTGCGGATAATCTTAACTTATATTTTATTGTACTGCATTTTTTTATTAGGGCAAATTTTTGGTCTTGCTTGTTGTCAGAGTTTACCAAGACTACAATAATTTTACAAAATTATTGAACTTAGGATTCACTTAAACTTCTACTTCAAGTATTGAAAACATAGTCGTTTGCTTTGCTTAAAATATGTTTTAATGACGACGGCAAATTTTATATTCCTTGAGTTCGTACCATAAACTGTTTATTCTTACGTACCTTTCTGATCGGACGTATATTTCAGCATTCCAGGAATTTATTGTATGGATAACGGATTTTAAAATTACTGTGTAACATTTATTTTTCATCCTCTTCTATCAGACTGGGCTTGACATATTTATGCTACATATTTATAGAGAGATCAAACCTATCACAAAGGGAAAGAAAGTCTGTTATAAGGTTTTGTATTTATTTGAGTTTTAATCGTCCTGATTAAGAAACAATTTCATTTTTTTGTTACTTAATCATAATTTATATTTTATAATACATCAAATTATTGGGTTTAATTTAAAAATTATAACTTTGACTTTATTTGACAATATTCTACAACTTTATAAATATTCAATCTAACTATCGTTCAATAGGAAAATATTTATGTAATTTATTTAAAAAAAAAAAAAATAACTTGCAATCAAATATTTCATTCAAAGATCGTAATTGTATTTACTTTTACAAAGATGTATACATATAATAATTGAATGTATTATATCAGAGAAAGGAGCAAGCACTTCATGTCATTGTAACAACGTAAACTTCTAAATCAAAGATTCTATATCAGTTGTATACTCATACCACCAGAGAAGATTGCGTTAACGATTTAATTGTTTCTAGTCTGATACCATATTGCATTCTCACTCTAGTTGACATAAAATTCGTAGGTATAAGATTAACGTGTTCATTTAAAAATATAAAACTTTCTAATTGGAAATTCTATAATCCATGATATCTTATAACAGACATCGTTGGCTGTGGTTCGGATTCCACGTAAAACTGTAGGTCCCGTCTTCATTAGCCTTAAGTGCAAAACAGCAGGACGTTAAACAAAAAAAAAAAAAGGTCCATCATATTCAAAAGGATTTAAACTTCTTGGAGTAATAATTTATTCAAATCAAATTAAAGGACAAAACCAAATACAGTAGTTCTTTATATATTTATCAAAATATTTTTGTAATAATATCAGTTAAATAGCTATGCAAAAAAAAGAAAAATATCAGGAAAAAATGGCTGAGGCATATGTAAATTGTGTTTATCACTAAAGCAATATTATTTTGCATATTTTTTAATTACTTAAAACTTTGGCACCATTCTAAATTGGAGAATAATAAAGCATATGTTGGAATGACAACTTTCCATAGTAAAAGTGGTCATATTTATAAAAGTGGAACAACTCTACAACATTCAAAGTTATCTCTACCACACCTTTCCACTAATGTTTCACATTTGATTTAGTAAACCTAAAAGAGAGTTTGTGTTAACTCTTTAGTTGTTTTAGTGATAGTAACTTATTTAAATTTGTTTTATATTGCTTTTATATTTCTCAATGACAATACCAAATAATGTATAACTAACACACGTGCTGCACTGTTTGGTTTACATTATTTAATATGTGAACTTAGTTCTGTTCCCTTTAATATTGTTTATTTAGCTACTGACTAACCTCATTAAAAACTAAAATAACAGAAGAATGACGAATGTGGAGAAATACATTTAGCTAAGGATTGTGCAGTTCAATACAGTTTTGTTATTTGATTTGTATAAGCTGATTAATCGTCCCGACGACAATTAATTATAAATTTTTTCAGTTGCTTGTATAGCAGAAGAAGTATTAATTTATAGGTAATAGAAATGCGTTGTTAACTTTTCCTGTATTGTTAATTAACTTTATAACTACTCTATATACTAAGAAAACATTTACGTAATAATAACGTATACAAATTTGACAAACAAGTTTATGAACAGTAAATTTAATTAAGGGAAAGTGAGTTTATCTGATTTGAAATGACAGTTTGAAACATAACTCGTTGGTGAACTCTATATAAAATAGTAGACATATAAATATACAGTAGACACTTCATATCTTTCCAATACTTATATTGAAAATAAATTCAACGATATCAATTTCTTTGTTTAAATATAATGTAACCTATATATATATATATATATATATATAAAATCCAAATACCACTCACTCACTCACTCACTCACTCACTGACTCATCACGAAATCTCAAAAACTACTAAACGGATTAGAACGAAATTTGGTATGTAACTTCATCTAGGGTCGTAGGTGCTGGCTAAGAAAGGGTTTAAAAAAAATTCTAAATCTTAGGGGAGGGATTTGGTTGGGTCAAATTTAATAAATCACGATCTCTCCAAAACTACAACGGATTGGAATTAAATTTGGTATGTAGTTTCCTCTAGGGCCATAGGTGCTCGCTAAGAAACGTTTCAAAAAATTCAAAATTGTATGGGTTTTGGGGATCAAAGTTACTAAAAATCCTCATAAAAATAAATAGTATAATATATTTATTGATATATTTTTTTGGTTAATATACATTTAACTTTGATTCTCTATCAATCCATGCAAATCCGGATCGGGGTATCTGTCTGTATATTTTGCTGCCCCGATCTATATATTTATCATTATATCTAATGAACGATTTGTCTAAACATGGCGAAATCTCAAACAATATAAATATACTGATTATGAGATAGATATTCCAACTAAACAAAATATTGTACGGTTATAAGCCTTACGAAATTTTTTTGAAGGGTTTAAAATATTGGTAAATTCTCCATCGACAGAACCGTGTTTGACATCTGATACTGTTGAGTCAGATCATTGTTCCATTGCTCAAACCACCCAGAATCGTGGGAAAACGGCTAAAGCACATAGGGAGTCTGTCAAAAGATACAATGCGAAAAATTCCGCCGTAAATCGCGAGGCTGTCAAAAGATACAATAAAAAAAACCTGCCGTGTATCGTGAGGCTTCCAAAAGTACAGTCAACAAAATCCCCAGGTCAAAATGGCTGCCGTTCAAAAATACGGTTCTAAAAGATGTCACATGAAGGTGCTTCCATGGTCTGAAAAATCAATGTCAGGGTTTCACTACAACTACAACACCGATTATCACAAAGACAAAACAGTTGAACTAGGTCCTATGACGACATGTAAATGGTGTACAGCTATGAAGTGGTATAAATGACATAGTTTAGAATCTACGATTCATATCCTTATGACACACAAAATTACCATCATTTGTCGCATTTATTTCACCAAAATAATTATGCAATAGCGAAGCATTGCCGGGTGAGCTTTATAAATTTGCATGTATAAAGTTCACAATATTTTCAACTTACTTTATTGACAAATCGTGTACACATTTCTTGCGTATAGGTAACCTAAAATGTTCAAAAATATTCAATCAAAAGAATCGTACAAAAGATTATGAAGCTTGTATTTTGTTGTAACAAAAGATGAGTTTTAAAATAAATGTTAGAATTTTGTTAAAACTAAACATTATCGTATTGCTAACAATTAATTTGTAATATTTTTGCAGATTACATATTTCGTAAGTCAATACTTCTCAAAAGTATGAACATATTATGATAGTTAAAATATCATCTTACTTTGGTTTGTTGTTCTAATCTACACAAATTTGCATATACAGTGATGATTGTTATTTACCGTTGATAAGTTTTGTTTTATTAAAAGTATTACCAAAATTTTTAAATACCATATTTTTCTTAATTTATTTCAATTAAAAATTTATTAAAAAAACAAAAGAATTTCCACAGTAAATTTAATTTTCCAACATTGCCTAAAGAACTATTACTTATTATGATATTTTCTCGACTCTTATAATATTTTAATCATAATAAGACAATTTTAAAACAAACAATTATTTTTCTGTGGCTACTATTATATTTTCGAAGAATCAAGTTTACATTTAAACTCTAGCCATTTTAACGTTAAATTGAAAGACCTGCAGGTTTTAAATGTAACAACACAAAACCAGATTTTAACCGTAACTCTATTAAGGATCTTTAGAAAACAAACCATGAACCAATTTCTAACGTGTCTAATCAAAATACGAATAAATTTATTATATTTTTCATTTTGTTCGGTTGCTTGGGTAAAACTGTACCGCTCTATTTAAGTAGGTATTTTTAAATAAAATGATTACATGACCTAAGAAAATTGGTTAGAATTTTCAATTAGTATACGTTTATGGTAATGCACTGTTTACCATAACTTAAACTTACTTAAATTTATCTTAAATTTATATATAAACTTTGAAAAAAATGTCATCTTCTCTCACCTGTTCTTCCATACTTACTTTACTAACGTAACAAATAGTAGTTTTTATAGTTATTAATGTTGAGTTTGAATATTCCATTATTGCTGTGTTTTAGCAATACAAATTTGAAACAGCTACGACGTTAAGCTTATCACGTATTTATGGAACCACTTATTTACGTTCAACAAAACACTCTGATTTAAAAATGTTGTTTATATTTACTGATATCATGATTTTGCATCATTGATAAAACTTTTAGTGTATATTAAAATATTATTTAATTATGTATGTGTGCATACTTCCTTAAAATAAGAGGTATACAACAAAAATGTATTAATATACGCTAATATTAAGCTACCACTTGTAATGTTGCTACAAGTAGGTCACACATTTTGTATTTTAAATATTTTATTTGCAATTTAGTAGAATACAAATTTGACATAATTTACAAGCTATTGTTAATATTTTGAAATAATTTAAATACTTTATTTCGCAATTATATATTTTTTAATGTCAGATGTATAGAAACAAACCATATAGTTATTAAATAACTGGAAAACTACTTATTTTATAAAAGAATGGAGAGCAGCGTATAGATCAATTAATTCAATATCCGCTAGATAGGATCGAATGACAATCCCCTAACCACCATTCGTTGAATTTGTTTTCAACTTAATCAGCCTGATTATTCTCGGCCAGTCTGCTTAGCTGAAATACTTGAATAGATCATGTTAATAATCTGAAGGATTGTGAAGAATCAGTACTACAGAATTTGAGCTTTGGGTATTTTATTTGAAAAAAAGCTGTCTTGTGGACCACAACTTCCAGACTTATGCCAATTTCTTAAATGCATTTATTATAGTGTGTGCAACACTGTTTAATATTAGATAGATACGCATAACGTTATAAATAGTGCTTTAACTCCGTGTGCTACTTAAAACACTCCAGGCTTTCAGACTAATAGGTTTCCGGTATCATTCTGTAGTTTTCCGTCTCTAATCTATGTTTAGTGTGTTTTTCCCTTTTTTAGAATCGAGATTACGCGACGTACTTTATGTATTTAAAATTTTGATCATTAGCAAATAAGTTTATTATTTGCCTTCAAACTCTTACTTTAAATTATACTTATTTACAGAATTCAAAGTAAAGTATATAAAACAAATAGGATCTAACTCTTAAATTCCTGCATTTTTAATACATAAAACAAGCAACTTTGTATTATTTTGTTCTTAAAAGTGTAAATAAACTTCATGAAATCTTCCATATATACGATGGAACGTGAGAGATATTGTATTCTTTAGACAACCCATTTAGAGACAGCAAATTCAATTTTGTTTCTTCGTAAATACCCGACTGATGTTCAAAGCTCTAAAAGTCATATATTTTACCATTTATATTGAGTTTCCATTTAATGAATGTTTTATAGACAAATACGTGTTTTTATACTTAACTTGCCTTCTACAATCCGATATAAATACATTGAGATTATATTGATTTATATTTATTGAATGATACACTTCTTAAAATTAATTATCAAATAACACAGTCCAATATCTCAAAAATGTATTTTTATGTAATCTGCAAATTATTATAAAAACAAAACATTACTTAGTAATAAAATAAGGTTTGTTTATAATTATAAAATTATTTCATCAAACCGTACAAATTATATTTGCTTTAGTGATTTGTCAGCTTTATTCTAGCAATTTTCAAAACTGAACCAGTTTTTAATCAGAGGGGCTACTGTACTAAAAGAAAATTGGCGCTAACGGGAGGTCTGTATGTTGACTTTATATCCAACATAATGGCCAATCGAAGTTAAAATGTTTCCTTATTTAAATAACATCAACATGTTAAAGATGATACATCTGTTATTTTTACAAGGGTTTCATCCAGTAGGACACTCAATATATTATTATTATTATAGCATACCTATTATGATTTTGTATATGTATTACTTATTTAAGCAGTAGCTTAAGATTTTAATATTCTAGTATTTCAAAATTAAAAAATTTAATATATTTTTTTTATAGAGTCAACATACATACCTCCGTTTTGCGCCAATCTTCTTCTTTTTTCAAAACCTTAAAAATTAGGGGTCACTCAATAAGGCTTCTCATTTCAACTTACCCCCAAAATACCCCATTTTTAAGGGAGAGTTTGAAATTTACGATCCATAAAAAACTCAATTTTTGTTCATGTTAACAATCCCTTAAGCAAATCATCTGTCTATTTCCATTAATAGACAAATATAATAGGGGTGGTGGGACTTTTAAGACACCTTGCATATAGTATTCGCTGAGTGTTTAAGCAAATATCTGGAAAACATTGTGTTTGCGAAAATTTTGAACCAATCTCAACCACTTTTTAAAAGCACATAAATAATTTGTTAATATTGTGTAACTACAGATTTTCCTTGCAATAAATATATTCACTTCTAAAGCGATGAAATCATACTACAAAAAATACACATTTAATAAACTTGATAAACATAACTACCGATCTACCTACATCCGTTGCACACTCTGCATACAAAACCAACATTTGACCTAGATGTAGTTTGACAATTAATTCTGCTTTCTGACGGTTTGTCGCAAAACTTTACACAAATAGAAAATTGTTGGAAATTAAATAACCTGAATTGTAAATTGCTCAAGATAATGTCTTTTCTAATTCTCTTTGTACAGACAAGTTGTAAAGTGTGCACGTAATACTTAATTAAGTCCTTTGAGTAGTTTCGTAAGTCGGAGTCAAATGTTTAATACTAGACACAAATTGACACACAAGACTAGTATTACATACATTATCAAAATGTATAATTTAAAAGAAATGTTTATTATTTCTAGAATCGAATGTAAAATTAGCTGTCTAAACTATTCACTATGTTATGTTAGTATTCGAGGTTTATTACCATTAATGCTATTGCGGTAAAACCTGTGTACTACAGTCACATACGATCAGACGGTTTAAGACACGAGGAGCCAGATTTCAAACTAAAAAGTTATTTATTTTGCAATGGTAACATAAATCGTCGATTTATTCAGGTTGTCTCATACAGACGCATACATTTTACTTATAAAGATAGTCGTGTGGACTTCACATAACAGGATTCTGTCTTCGAATTATATAGGTAACTTTGTACTTACTCTCCCTCCCATTAAATAATACATCTTTCTTTAAAGAAAATTTATAATAACTAGCTGACCCGTGCGAATATTTCGCAAGTTCGGAGTAGGCCTACATTTACCTGATTTAACACGTTGATTTAATTCAGTTAATTAAGTTTATTTATTTACATTGGTTTATAAATAACAGTTTCCCTATACAATCTTACAGTGTAAACAATCTAACTAACAGCTGTCATGCTAGTTAAACAGATGGTTAGTAGATGGCGCCTTTCATTAGGAACATACAGAGTATAATATAAAAGTTTTTTAAATCAATTTTTGTTATTAAAACATGAATTTTAAGCTGTTTGTCTAATTTTCCCGTGTAGTGGTTAAGGAAAGCTTTAAAATGATGCCTCATTCATGTAATTTGATGATGTATTAAGGAAGTTATGGCGTACCGACAAAAAAATAGTCTTGAGAAATAATATATGCGATAAATAAGGATGTTTAAGAAACTAAGTTTTCATTCTACAAATTTTACAGGAATCAAAATAGAACTATGTTACTTATCAGTGCTTTTGTTACTTTTCATTTAACAATTATTAAGGGTCTTCCAATTATCATTATTATCTTTATGATGTTTTCTCTTAAGTAATATGAAATTTTAATTTTTAAATTAATTACTACTAAATAATACATTAAATTAAAATTATATTAAGTATATTAATGAAATAAGTTTATTTTATTTTATGACGCTAAACTCTTTGCCTTGTTTTATTGGTTTCTCCTTTTTAAGACTCTGACATTTCATACTGTTTAAAAATCAAAATAAGTTATTCACAAATTCGTAAATAGCGAATTTAGATTTACGTGCGATTATTATTATACTTAAGACACGTGTTTTAAACAAGGGTTTAATGTTGTATTAAGTATAAAAAAAACTACAAATAAATAAATTTCATTAAATTCATATAAAATTACAATTAAATAGAAACTGCATCACTTTAACCTTGCGATTTTTTATTATAGGAATATTATATTATTTGAATTTAATAAATTAATATGTACAAAACACAAAAATATAATTAACAGTGAAAAATGTTTGATTTCAGGATGACAAAATATAAATAAAGCTGTAAAACCTCAAATATGTACACATATACACCATTTATTGAAATTTACAAAAGTTTCTATTAATTTACGCAACAATATAAACAATATATATCTTTATAAATCTGCAATGGTAAAACAAATAGTGAGTAATATTTCAAAAGTTATCGTTGTTGTGGAGATTACAGATTTATTACATCCAACAACACACTTTACTGTTTATTTAAGTATAAACTTTTACTGGAGGGAAGTGTTATTTTGTTATTATGTTTCCAGCCAATATTTATTAAGCTGTATCAAAACTATATAAATCCATGCGATAAATAAGATTTATATAAGAAATGCAATTATTATTTCTATTTAAATTTGTTACGTTTGTCGGTTACGCCACTATAGACATACAAAAAATAATAAATACAAAAGATATTGTGATTAAAGTAAACTTTTTTTCATAATTTCTTAATTTGTGGAACTAAAATAAACCAGATAAAGGAGTTTATGATCAGTGGTAATTTTTTTAAATTAGCTTGTCAACATATTAAGCTATGTTTACTCCTATAGGAACTATATTATTATACAGAATGCTGTAAATATATAAAACAGTAATTTCCAATTTCAACAACCCAATGTTA
>JAGFPH010006502.1:65058-78226 GCA_018207615.1 Philaenus spumarius | reverse complement strand
TAAAAGCAATAATTATATTACCATATGAGTATTGCCTTAGAAGTGTAACAAATGCTATCTACAGCGATGTCATTGAATGATGATTACATTTTGATTAAGTTGTCAAATGTAATAAATAAGTTGGAAACTTGTTCCAAAGGACGAACTTTTAATTAGAGCAACTTTGATCAAAGTTTGTGTCCTTATTTTGTTTACAGTTGGAAGACTTTTAACTAAACAAAACTAATTAATGAGTTATATGTAGAACAAACTCAGCCTCAGTAATTATATAATTTATTTTGATTACACATTAAAGTTTTAATAATGTACAAAATAATATTTTTAATACATAGCTAACCTTTTCATAAACTTCATAAACGTTTGGTCTTTATAAATACATAATTGTTTCCTATGTGCTTTGCACTCAAATCCCCTTCCTTTTTTACTTTTATAATTTAATTTTAATAGCGATTAGTTATAATCTAAAAGCTAAAATGGTAACTGTTATTAAATATTAAAATCAATTTACAATTGTATGATATTACAGGAGATATAGCGAAGGTTTAAATGATCCATCATGACTTATTCATAAACCTAAACAAAACCTTCAAAATTAAAGTAAACAACTTTTTTAAAGAATGAAATCACCTGTTAGTGGAAATGCCACTGAGGGTGAACCTACATACTATTTTAGATATGTTAGAGTAAACAGCTCTTTGTTGTACCAAAGCTAAAAATAGTTCATCAGCTGAGCTATTTAGTTTACACTTAAGAGAATAGAATTTTAAATAATTCTCTGTGGATGCCAACCCCGAACTATGGAGCACAATGCCCATACAATGTAGAGGATTCAAAGATGTACTAGAACAACCAATCCTGGAGCTTTCTTCTTATGCACACTTGTAAGAGAAATAATTTATCCTATCCTATAATTGACCGAGCGTAAGCGAGTTCCTAGGTTTTAACTCGACCGTTCGGCATTTCGTCTGTGTGTCGGGAGTCTGTCACACGATTACGGCCAAACGCCTTGTCCGATTTTGATGATTTTTTGCATGAATGTTCCTTATTCCTAGGCTGAGCCAGTATATATACGGTTTTTCCATTTTTCATTTTTAACCCCTTCAATAAAATAAAAATTGCGGCTGGACCGTTTCTCCCAGTGTAAGCTTTTTTCCAAAGCCAGTTTGTGGCTTAACCGTAAGTCGAATTTAAAAACTAATAACATTTTACTAAAAGCAAATAAAATTTTAAACAAAATTGTATTCTCGATTTTTATCCGTATCTCTAACGGTAAGCTCACAAAATGGCCGTAATCTTCGAATTTGTGAAAAATCGTAAAAGTTTTTGTATTTCAACCATCTTTTTATACGTTTATTCTAAACCAATTCAAAAGTGTTCCATAGCTTTTTTGTAGATAAAAGTTCAAAGAATTCATATATGCCAGTAAAAAAACGATTGGAGTAAAATTAACAAGGTTATTAGCTCAAGAAACAATCACGTTCAGTAACGAAAGGAAAAAGTTCAACTTTAGGCCTACATAAAAAGTAGTACAAATTATTGTAATTTTTTTTCATAAATATAAAAAAGTTTCGTAATTTAGTTCTAAATAGAATTGTATAAAAATATTTATCAATTTAAAATTTCTTATTTTTAAAACACCCCTGTTTTTATGTTCCTACTACAAGACTGCTAACAAAACTAGGCCTGTTTTGAATAGTAATTTAGGAATATATCCTTTGTCCAAAAATATCATATAATAATAAGAAAGTGTAGAGGATAAGAAAGTGAATAGAATAAATCAAAGAGTTAAACTGTATACTTGTAAATTATAATTGGAAATTTCATAAAAATATTTGAATTCACTTAACTTTATTTGAATTTACAAAATGAGATAAACAAATGAAACCTCTCGGCGATAAAGGACATATAAAAAATGACCGTTGGACACCGCGGGAAGTGTTGGTACATGGGTTGAGATCACTATCACGATGTTTTAACATCGTTTGTTTTCATTATTTCTAATATTGGAATATGATATGGAAGTTATGGAAATGTAAATACATTGTTAAGTTTTAGTTATTTAAGTATGTAAATATTTAATTCCATGTTGTCACTCTATAACGCGATATTTTTAGCTATCTTACGCATTATTAATCTAAATAGAACACAATGCATCTAAAAGAAAATCTTTAGCAGTTAAAGCTCAAGTAAAAAAAAAATCGAGAACTAGAAACCCCGGAATTGCGGGAATTGCAAAATAATGTTTCACTGGCTAAACCTTCTGCTTACTTCCTTACTGGCACACTATTGTTAAGGTCTACTGTTCACAGAACTACTAGTATATATACAGAGTGTTCATAAAGTTGCTTTAACCACACTCATTATATTTTGTTACTGAAAATATGTTAACAAAACGTTTTATATATCTTGTGTTGCATAACAGGTCTAATTTTTTGACATATCTGACCCTCTTTGATTTATGAGGGCTAGAGAGGCAAGGGCTCAAAAATTTCAAACGTAAATGTGTACAATTATAAGGACTATAAAACTGTTAGAATATTTGTTAAAATTTTGTGTTTATGTATATTATTATATATATTTAAATAAAAATAAAAATATTATATTTGAATTGCCTTTTATTTCATATTGCTAGATCAAATGATTTAGAAGTTATTAATATTATAATAGGCTTTATTATTGATTGAAGTTGTAAACATAACCCCAAAGTATAATCTACGCTTGGTTTTGTTTGCGTATTGCAGATGATGGGTGAAACCAGCTGTTATATCATTAAGTTATACGAATAGATATTTCTTCTTTAAATTTGTATAAACGAATATTTTGATGATAAAAGGTTGTATTTTACATACATTAGTTCTATAACTCATATTAAAAAAAAATCAACTTCACAAGAAATTATAACGATTGAAGTTGTAAACAAAACCTCAGCCTATAATTTACACTGGGTTTACAGATGATGGGGTGAAATCAGCTGTTATATTAAATGTTACTCCACGTACGTACGCTCGTACACTCACTTTTATAGGAGTTGATTTGATTATTCCATAAAGTTTTAATATTGTAAAAAAATAGTATTTGTAATATATAGCTAAACTTTTCATAAACTGGATACAATTTTGATCTTTATAAATAAATAATTGTTGCCTATGTGCTTTGCACGCAAATCCCCTTCCTTTTTACTTTTATAATTTAATTTTATAAGCGATTAGTTATAATCTAAAAGCTAAAATGGTAACTGTTATTAAATATTGAAATCAATTTACAATTGTAGGATATTATAGGGGGTATAATGAAGGTTTAAACGATCCATCATGACTTATTCATAAACCTAAACAACACCTTAATAATTAAAGTAAAACTTTTTTCAAAGAATGAAATAACCTGTTAGTGGAAATGCCACTGATAGTGACCCTACATACTATTTTACAGGTGTTAGAGTAAACAGCTCTTTGTTGTACCAATCCTAAAAATTGTTCATCAGCTGAGCTATTTAGTTTAAAAAAACACTTAAGAGTATAGAATTTTAAATAATTCTCTGTGGATGCGCATCCCGAACCATGGAGCACAATGTCATTACAAAGTAGAGTGTATACGAGGATTCAAAGATGTACTAGAACAACCAATCCCGGAGCTCAATTCTTCTGCATACTTGTAAGAGAAATAATTTAACCTATCCTATATATTAAGGTGAATATTTATAACAACATAAAAAAAAAATTTCACTTGAAATCCAAAACTTAATAACCGACGCAAGATTTAGTTCATTATTTTGTATATTTGGCCAAAAGTGTATGTTTGGCAAAAGTGTTAGACATTTTCGTTTTAAAATCGCAGATTGCCTTTTTTAAAATCTTAGACCTGTCAGCTATTTTGTGTTACATAAAATTGTAATATAGTAAAACCGACCTTATTTCTTTACGTTTACTTCTTCAAAAACATAACTTCAGGTAAATATTTTTTGACTTAACACTTGGTAAAATTAGTTTCCAAGTTTAAACCATGCGCATTCATAAAGAATAAGAAAAACTTAAAAGTGTGTTGTGTTACTGAAAACGACTACTTTAATCAGCTGTTTTATCTTTGTGTATATAAATTGTGTAAGTTAACGATAAACAATCTAAAATGGTTTGTGTTAAGTATTTAATTGTTTTTGAAAATCTTGTTGCTGAGCTTAAGTTTGTTTATTACAAAACGGTTTCAAAGAAAATAACAGTTATCTTTGTTTTCTCTTTGAAATGGATTTTACAACCCAGTAGAACGTAATATACATTATTACAAAAAGAGTTTGCAACAACATAAGGAAACAAAGTTGAGATTTCCAGAAGTGTAAGTGACACGAGACTTGA
This sequence comes from Philaenus spumarius, assembly GCA_018207615.1. NCBI lineage: Eukaryota > Metazoa > Arthropoda > Insecta > Hemiptera > Aphrophoridae > Philaenus > Philaenus spumarius. The sequence continues at coordinate 73,880 of JAGFPH010006502.1, read as the reverse complement.
CAGTTCGCAATAAACACTTTCTTTGTCTAAATCTTGAGTTAATCCAAGATAAGGTTGTTGCGGGTAAGCGGGCTTAGATTTGACTTTGCTCCGACATTCCGGCTTAGGTGTCCGCAACGCTTTGAACCTTCTTTCTTCACTGAGTGTCTGATTATACCATTCAAACAAAAATGTTATAAGTCCTTTCACTAAAAATTGTAGCTAAATTGTAAAAGGTAGATCTTAATCGTCTGATTGATAGTATATAAAATACATTCAGTTCTGTAGAAGTAACCACAGTGTAGATTGATTTAAAAACATATTGTTTAATTTGATCTTGATCGAGACTTTAGCACTGTGGATGCTCAGAATTGGATTTAGAGATATCTAGATATATCCAGCGCTTGGATCGGTTTAAAATAATATTAATTTAATATTTATATACCGTTTATCAGAATATAAAATATTAATTTAAATTGAAACTAAAATGATTCACCTTTTTTCTTAATTCTCCATTTCAGTTCCAGTAAAAATAAGGGTTTCTTGCTTATTATTATATATTATTGTAATTGAACCGATCCATGGGATTATAAATACTTTGTTACAGTGCTAAGTGATAACAGCCGCGTTTGACCATTGTAAACGATCAGTCAACTTGTATATAGCCTACTTGTTTACACATTACTTTGTGCCTGGGTTGTGTTGATATATGGCTTACATCATCACGTATGTAAACTGATTTGTTATACCCAGCTCATTAGGCTTCTATATGTTTACCATCTAGTATAATCACTTGTTAACTGAAATACATACTCTGTAAACTTAGTCTATTGGTTTTTACCCGAATGTAGAATCAGAGTATCTGAGTGTGTACTGATGTTCCTCCCTTGAGGTTGAATGGATCGAACGATTCGTGCATATGTGGTATGGGCTATAGGGCTGACGATGTTTCGATAGATCGAACTCTTGTGCTGTTCGTCCCCATCACACTCCCTTTAAAGATGGAAACAGCACTTGTTTATAACAAAAATATAAAAAAAAAATACAACAAAAGAAGGAAGTGTTTTAAGAAAAATCCAATTATCAATCCGAACAATGACGGAACAGGACAGGAGTCAATGAAAACAAATACTTTAAATGCACTGACTGCTTTACTTCCACAAAAGAAAACATTTTACAACATAAGTTCAACATAATATAAACTAAAAGAAAATATCCCTTTTTTTATACCAGACATGTCTGTTAAAAATACTCCAACACACTTAAAAGATTTACAATGCATTAAAATAAACGACAAAAACAAATAAATGAAATTACTATACATGTAGGCCTATAAAGAACAGTTGTAGACCTTTTATATGTCCCTCGGTCGAATATTACCAAAATCATACAGGTAAATTTAAAGTTAGGCTTACTTAAAAGATTTACAATCCATTATCATAAACTACAAAAACACATAAATGAAATTACTATACGTGTAGGCCTATAAAGAACAGTTGTCGACCTTTTATATGTCCCTCGGTCGAATATTACCAACATCATACTGATAAATTTAAAGTTAAGCTTCATTCCTCGAAAGTATAGCTGAGTTAACGTAAACCAATCACATCGTTGCAGAATTTAGTCCAATGTTATAAGAAGTAAAATTTAAAAGATGTCACCTTAATTGGCGTCACTTGGTTACTCGTCGAAAACAAAGGTTGAGTCCACAAGTGATCAAGTTGGGTATGGTCGGCAGCTTAACTAAAGCTCCTGTTGAAATTACGAAGTACAGAAAGCAAAAATCTCTTGAGTTGCCAAAACTCCAGAATACCACTACAGGTGAAATGTCGCAGCGGATGAAAATTAAACTCCAGGAATGTCGAACCCCTGTATTTAACAGGTTAATAAAAGATAATAATTGTTCTAAGATTCTTTTACAACATATGAACATCTTTTGAACACAAAGCAACATACATATACATATATATATAGCCTAGGGCTAAAATGAGTACCCTCTTATGGGTTTGCTTTACAAAAATAATTTCTATTAAATAGTTCAAATTAAAATAAACATTTAGTTTCTCCTTTTTTTCTTTACGAATTAGTTTTCTTAAGTTTAATACAACAAAACAAGATATCGACACAATTTTCCAATTTTACTAACCCATGTGGTTTTTATATGTGTCTTAACATGTAGGTGAGCCATCACTAATATCAAAATTCATGTATTATAGAATATCACTGTAACCTTTTTCATTAAAAGCAAGGTTTTTCTCCCTTTATGTTAGGGCTACTACAGAAAGCTTAAATAATGAAAATAAATTCTTTGTTTCCCCTTTCTAAATTTACTCTACTTAGGCTTGTTAACTGACGCTATTTTGCTCCGGCTCTGACTGGTTAAATTACTTACATACTTAGCTTATGGCTGACAAAATTAATTTACAATATTCTCTATCCTCAGAAATGCACAAATATACCTTAGTTATACATTAACAGTTAAATGAAATCATATTATTATTGAAATCTTAATTACAATTTACAACAGATCACTTACCATGTGAAATGGGGTTATCCCAACTAAAAATGAAATTGGCCTCTTCACACTTAGAAGACGGCGAGATCAGTGCAATTAAAGTATTCAATAGACAAAATAACATAACTGAAAACTATTTACAAGAACGTTACACACTTTACACGACATTTTGTAGGCCTCCCACAACTACTCCAGTATTGACAATTAGCACTGAAATCTATTAACAAATTTATGTCTACCCTCAATGAGATACATTTTTAGAAGAAAGAGAAAACGTAACCGACGCTACCCCCTCCCCTAGTTCGGGTGCAGTTACCCGAAACCTTTCAAAACGGAATAAATGAAACTAACGGGACCAAGATGGAGCCAAATTCAAATGTACATTCAGTCTTTCGTATTATTTAAACATACCAAAGGAAAACAATCTTTGAATTATAACATATGTGTTGTAAACTAAAACCTTCTTTTTTTTATTAAGGAAAACTAAAATCAGAAAGCGTGAAACGAAATGGAAACTTCAATTAATTATTAAACAAAATTAATTAATCATGCCCACTGTCCACTGGAATGAGAAATAAAACAACTTACTGCTCTTAACCAGCCCTTCTAGTTAAAAACATTTCCCACAGAGAGCGCACCCTCCCTAATTTCTCTTATACCATTTGGTCAGAGTGCCGGTAATTCTCATTAAAGCCACACTCTCTACTGATGTAAAGTGTACAAAGGTTTATTTAGAAAGGGCTACTTACAAAGAACGTTAGTTTGATTATCATCGCTACTCTATGACTACAGACATCAAGTTTTTTTATAGAGAAATTTGAATACACAGTACCTTAAAAGGATACTTGGCTTCCTAAAAAAAGGCAATACAAATTATATAAAAATCTAACATAGAGTCATTAAGGGATTCGTTGCGGATTTTAAAAGGATTCCCAATCATGTACACCCTTGAAGTAATTTTATGTTGTTCCTTTAAGAAGAATACATTCAAAATAGTAAGTATCACTCTTATGACACGAGGAAAGGAATTCTTTGGATGTGATCAGCGTAGATAGAACATCTATAAACGTCTCCCTGCCCAAATTGGAATCGTCTTATTTAATAGACTGGCAGAGTCTCTGAAAGTAATTGACACAAACACTAATTGAAATCAGATTTAAAGATCTGTTGTTACTGAAGAGGGAGTATTTGGCCATCAGTTCTATTTGTAAGTGCAGGAACGGGTACAAGTAACAGGTAAACGTAAAGGGTACAAGGAACAAGTACAAGTAACTGTTGCACTGCAGTATAAGTAACACTGTAGGTACCCGTTGCAGTGTATTGAGGCTTTTGATGTCCCTACCCTGTTCTAATTTTAAGTATATGTTAACAGTATATAATTTATTATGTATATTCATTTGTAATTTTATTTTGTTCAGTATGATGTTCAAAAACTGTATAACATATTTATTTTAAGAAAAAGTGGAAAGAATATGTATGTATGATAAAGTTATATACGAAGTTATAAGAGGTACGAAAATAATTATAATACGTAAAACTTGATTTAGTAAATCCGAAAGCATACAATTTTAAGAGTAGTTTCAGTAAGCGTTTTTATCCACCTGTTACTAACATGCTTCAATGACTAATACATTCGTAAAGTAAAAGAAAAAAATACACATGTAATAAAATAAAACACATGGTTTTTTGATAGACCAGGTATTTTCCCACTGTATCAAGAATTAAAATAAACTGTATTTTGTCTATATTGCGTAGTATTTATATACTTTATAAGTTATACTGTAATAGTAATCTTTGAACACTCGATGGTTAAGAATGTCCGGCTCAGTATGTTTCTAGTTTTATTTCTTGTTCTTCTTTGATAGAATTTATCAAACTATGTATAGTTTATAGTTGTTTTGTAGTTAGACACTATTTCTTGAAATTGCAGAGATAACGAGTGGAAATTGTTAGGTTTAAGTAATTTCTGGTTTCAATGGTTGTTATTTTAACAACATTATTTTAAAAATATAAATTTTGTTTTAATATTGTACAAATTAAAAGCCGAGCTCGTTCTTTTAATTTAATCTATTTTACTATAAAATCTTGCCTTACTGCCTGCATAGCCCTGTGTCATAACAGTTTTGTATTTAGACAGCCTTTAATGTTGAGCATTATTAATTAGACTCTATCATTAATAATGATTCTAAGTAATGGAAAAATGATGTGCTCTCGCAATGCGGATTACCTGTCAATATCGGAGTGATTGATGAGACTGGGAGTATGAAAATATTAATTATAATGTGATATTCTTACATGCATTGTCAGCATAACATATAATATTGTATAGAGTCAAAGTCATTGGTGAAATGATTTGCACATATAAAGTGCGGTGGCAAATATTGTAATAGTGACATTATTTTTACTTAGATTTTTTTATTAAGAAGTCAAAAACAAAAATCTATTTAGTTTCGAACAGAAAGTTTGAATTAAAATGTTGCCGTTATATGGTATACGATTTAAATATCTGTATATACCTGCATAGATTAGTGTATCTTACATTTTTAAAGTACATATTTTTATAACTTCTGAAAAAAAGAGTTTCACTTATACTTAGCTACACAAATCTTATTTACCTATACGAGTGAGAATAACAGGAATAATATAATGATTGACAACTAAGTAAATTCATCAAAGCAATAAATAAGACTGAGTGTAAGAAGATTTGTCTATCGATTACAAAAAAACTGTTTGCGTAATTTAATTTTGATAGTGTAACATATGATCTTAGCCTCTCTTGTAGAATCTGGTATATTTCAAGTATATTTCTGGTATTTGTAGTATTTTAGTATTTTCAAATACCGTACGGTACGCGAAACGCATCAGGTCGCACTAAATCAATAAAGTTAGGTTTAATTAAATTTACATAACCAAACCGTAATTGAAAACTATGCTGACATCTTTCATAAGTGTGTCGTATTGCCTCGGGTTTGAGGTTAGGCTGGGTTGTGTTCGGCAGAGTTGTACGCTTTATTAAATGTCTTCTAGTTAGTATTGGTTTAATTAAATGTCACATGGTATAAGTTGCTTTTATTAATTTATTGTTAACTGACAGAATTATTTTCACAAGGTGACATTTCAGTTACTGTCACATCATAAGTTGTGGTGATAAACACTAGTGGGCGTGGCTTAGGTTTACCTTTGTGTTTTCAAACTGTAACGTAGAAGAAACTAAGTATACCAATCCAATTCATTAAAAATATATGTTGAAGAGGTATATTTTGCATAATGAATGGATCGCGTCCCAAAGAGAAAGAAAAAACGGTCTTCGTATCGACTGAATATGGCAACATCTTACCTAAAATAGTCACTTCTACCTTCCATAAACTTAACAGAACTATAGCATTCCAAACCAGTCACACCATCAAACAATTTTTTCAACCCATAAACCCAAAACATATAGAAGACCAAACAGGTGTGTATAGATTGACTTGCGACGATTGCGAAAAGGTTTACATAGGCCAAACCGGGAGAACATTTAAGACTCGATTTAAAGAACACTTGCCAAAAAGATCAATTTCAGGCAACAAATCGAATTTTTCCCGCCATCTAATTGACGAAAACCATAGTTACACGAGCCTGGAAAATAACCTGAAACCAATTAAAATATGTACCAAAGGGAGATATATGAACGCAGTCGAGGAGTACGAGATCTATAAGGCGTTCAAATCTAAAGATGTAAACGGCGAACACCAATTATTAAACGACCAGCTGAGTTTTGACTCGAATACGTTATATGATACGGCGATAAGAATCCAAAAAGCCCGCTGTAAGAACAGGTTCAGAGTGCGGGAGATAACAGACTGACAGTTGCCGGCCGGTCGCTAGAAGGTGTACACCTAAACGTGAAATGTGCTATGTGTGTTTTGAGTAATTTAATTTTAATGTATGACGACCTCGATTGAGTAATTTTGTGTCTGATGATGGGATAAAAGTCCCGAAACGCGTCACTAACGAATATAAAGAAGAGGTCACGTGACGGAAGAAAAGAAGGTAAGAAACTTTATTTTTTATATTTTGCACACGTTTACCACATTTTTGGTTGAGAACACAAATTGGATCAGATACTGGAAGGAAATAAATGAACGCAAAATGCAGTATAGCCTAGAGATGAAAGATGGAGCAAAAGGATGAGGAAGTAGATGCTAACATATACAAGTAATTTGATACCTTTTTAACTGACTGCATATAAGTTCCTTTATTCCTTTCAGGTGGGTATTGTTGTTATTATTTATCTTTGCGACAGAGTCGTTCTTAAAAGACTTGTTCATACTATTCTGAATCTATATAACAATATGGGGATGTTTTTGCCATAAAAACAGTGCCACTCTGAGTTTGTGTCTCGGAGTGTCTGGTCTGATATGGGTTTTGGTTTGGAAGCCCTTAATCACAGTCGAATCATTCTGGGTAGTCATCACCTACAGGATACGCAATGGCAAGTCCCGCCCACTGACATAGCTTGGGACCCAGGAAACGGCTCCAACACGGTTTAAACTATAGGTTGACAGCTGTTTAAACTTAGTTTGTATATGAGATTTTGGTTTAAATTAGAGTGTTAATCAAATGTAAGATAAACATTAGTTTAAACCTTGATTGAAAAACTAACCCTTAATCAAGCAACATTAAATTGTATTAATAAGAAATACATAAAATATAGCTGTGTTTAAAAAAATGAATTCTATCTTATAATAGTGAAGATACAAGATTATTTAATTAATACTTAAACAAATTTAATAACACTGTGTTAAACAATCTTCTCATGTTGTTTCAGTTTTCTATATTCAAATTTAATGTATTAAATTAGAATAAACTCATAGAAAAGGCTTACTGTATTATAATTCAAACATATTACAAAAGAACAGCAGATTTTGGTCACAAGCTTAACACAATTTTAGCTTAGGTTTTTCTGAACCAATATTTCATGAAAGCATTTACATTTATTAACAAAGCAACCAAATTTAGAATCAGTTAATTATTCTCCACACAAAACTGTGTTTTAGGTTAATTAATATCAAACACAAACAACGAAAAAGGCTTACTTTATCATAATTCAAACACCTTTCCTTATTAAACTAATGCCAACTTTATTCATTACTAGGTCTATTTGACCAGTTTGAAATACTGCTTTACCGTATTTCATCTTGGTCATATTTTATAACTTGAAAATTGCCTCTATCCTATATAAAAATACAAAATCTGTGTTCTATTCAATCGTCATTCCCGTGAAAATATTGTAGTATATAATAGGCTAGCGTGGCCTGGTGGGTGCTGGCTAACGTCACAGGCTCAGCCAGACTTGGCCTTGCCTACTCGTGAACACTACCGTAAGTCTAGCATCTGTGGGTGAGGATTGTCTACAGTATCAATGAGCACAAAGCTCTTGGGTTTAGGCAGGCAATTTATTCTATTACCAAGTCAAAAATGCGTTAAATTTTGATTTGTAGGTAGACAGAATCTGCCGGGTAGTAAGTTTACTGAATGAAAACCTTCTTTTTCATAGTCAGATGAAAACCTTCTTTGAGAGTATGACAAATTTATTTGGCGGAGAGGCAATGTAGTTTTGTGCTTCCTAATATTATACTGACCTTAATTCAAAGCTTGGTCAAGATTTAGGACAAATACGAATAAAGTTATGTACAAAATTATATTGGACGCTTACAAAAAAATAGTTTGTTTACCGCAATAGCAAAAATCAAACGAATTAACTTTCAAATATGAAGTGTACTTGTTATACTTTCATGATTCAATTGAAATAGTGTATGATGTTTGTTAAACTCTATTGATGAGTATCAATAAATAAGCCAATATAGAACTTGAGATCCTGAAGTTAAACACTGAACTTTGTCTTGTAAAGTTGACAGGTAAGAGTTTAATGATTTAAATAACATTTATTAATGTTGGAATTAATTTTGGAAGTATTTAATTCATAGAATTAACTAAATTAAGATGTAGTTTCCATCTTATGAGTATAGTTAACCATAGGGTTGTGAAAGGATAAAGTTTTCAATTATGATTGAGAAATTCACACAACGCAATATTACCAAGCTCTATACAGGTTAGTGTGTCTTACAACAGCCTGCTCGTTAGGGAAACTTGCAAATTAAAGCTGCAATATCCAACAAAAGCCGAGATGAAGGAACCCTCCAACTTTGTTATTAAACTCAACTCTTGTTTCTTTGAATTGCGGGGGGGGGGGGGGGGGGCGTGGAAAAACAAAAAAACAAAGTTAAAAAAACCCCGTCTTTATCGTTTGAAATTATGGGCAAACAAATGTTAAGTTTTTTTTAAT
>JAGFPH010006502.1:0-61982 GCA_018207615.1 Philaenus spumarius | reverse complement strand
GTAACTCCCTAATGGCTGCAAACTGGATAAATTAACTGGAACAAACTGTAATAGTTAGAGGCAAGCATGGTGGAATCTTCAGGTACGGTATGTCACCAAAGATTCCGTCTGATTGTGGCCTACCGTCTTCTAGAATGTCAAGTATCTTGCAGATCTGTACATATATCTAGTCCCGAGTCATGTGCAAGCTTAAACAGTTAAGAAGAGCATATTTGAGCAAATATGGTATGGTATTTGAGCATACATCTAGGGTATGGATGCCAGTTGACCCTAGAAAGGTCGAATTCCTCACATAACTCTGCTGGCGTGCGACCCTGTGTTGGGCCACTGTCTGTAGTCTCTCCAGGTTCTCCTGTTGATTTTGCTGGTCAGCGGCCACCAAGACGTGTCACTGATCGCACTGTTAACAGAAAAAACTTCGTTAGTATGTTCAGTTAAGGGGGCTACGCCTCCGAGTGGCATCTTTGAATACGCATTCCTTCGGAGACCGTATTATGAATATGATATCTCCCAGCAACAAACAGTCTGAAACCGTATTTATAGCCCTAAAAAGAAACAAGGGCCAGCTCCACTTTCCTGCTTGGCTTAGGTCCGTAATTTATTTTGAAAGTAATTTTTTATGCAATCAAAGATAACTACAATGTAGATAGAAATAAAATAATATTTACTCAATGAAAAGGTTTACAATGTAAGAAATTACACTTTGACTTTTCCATTTTTGTTTTACATTTAGTTTGACGTGGTTAAGCTTATAATAAAACATTGAACACTACAGTATCAATACTAAAATACCACTGACAGAAAAAAACGAATTTGGTAACAATATTTTTGTCAGAGTACTCTATTAAGAGATTGTGACTTACTATAAAATAGTGAAAAGACGTAAGGGAAAATTTATTGTCATCAATATTTAATCCATTAAGACAAGGGATTCTGCCCATTCTAATAACTTAACTATGTTAAAAACCTGACTGAAAATACAGACGAATTTTAAAACTTAAAGTAAGTAAAGTTAATAAATAAAAACATATAACTTCCCTTCAAGGAACTGTTTACGTCAAAACCTTTCTTCGTTTCCGGGTTTTACCGAGTCGTTTCGTAAAGACGATGGCTGTTGTTTAATTATACTTTTATTTAGACTTCAAACAATAGAGGCCAACAGTAAAGATATATATTGCATAGTAGAATACGTTTAAAAAATGAGCAGACCTTAGCAGAAAATTAATTCATTTTAAACACTCTTTTGTTTAAGGACTTCGATTAAATTTAGCTAAACATTTTCTACACATTTTGTTATTAGTTTTTAGACAAAGTCAAGAGGATGGTGATTGTGGCTTCACTTATCAACTAACAAAATACTCACTCAATTTTGACAGATAGTATATCATTACATTTTATAAAATATTATATATATATTTTACAGTCTAGAAATTGTATTATTTTGGTTGCGATCTGATATTGTTTGTTTTTATTATAATACTTTTATTATAATATCGTAATTCTCTTATACTTCAATATTTGTACATGTTATTATAAGTTTTAAAATCGTTTAAGTCATGCCGCAAACCTGGCTTCCCATAGCCAGTTCTCTAAAACGTTGAGTAAGAAACTGTTAATAATAAATTGTTTCCTTTTCAGTGATGAATGCATATTGCTTTAACAATATTTATCTATAATAGTTTATGAAAGTGAAACTACTTTTCATTTGTTCGTTAGACGTCCGATTTTCTTTAATATTATAAACGTGTTTAAACAAAATTGAATTAAATAGGGTAGACTTTGTTTCTTATTTAAATTGTTGAAGGGTAGGTAATTATTTAAGGGATGCGTGGGAATGTGCAAGGCCTTTCTATGGTGGTCGATGAACCTTGTGAAATAGAAGCGGTGGAGTTGGGAGAACACAGGATTGTACATAAAGTTATTCCTTGTTAAACGGAAATAATTATTTTTCCACCATAATACAAATGGGAGGAAAGCAAAACAGATTAGCATTATTAATACAGTCTACTCTAATTGCTGACAAAGGAAAATAGTTTTTGCCTAGTGAAAGCGACTTAGTGACTGGAGTTTTAGTTTTAATACATCTAATTACAAATGTGTACAACCAGAGAGCTCTACAATCTGCTCACTTCGCTCACCAAACCCTGCAGAGACTCTCTACTTCACAGCTCACTCCCCACCTTCACTCGCGGCTGAACAAAAGTAAACAGATTATTGTATACTCTTATATATATCTCCGGAAGTGATGATTGTTTTATGAGTGACAGGAATAGTTTTTATATAATAGAAAGTTTAGTTTACTATGTTACTGGCGTCACTCGCTATTACTTTATTCACGACTATGTAGAGCAATGTTAATAATATTTTTGTGAGCAACAATTGATACCAGGTACATTAACGTAGGCGTGGTCTAGTTATGTTTTATAGTTCTTCTAAATTGATTGATCAAAACGTTGGTTTGTCGCCATTCCGAATATTGATATAATAAATATATATTTTGACTTACCGTCTACAATATTCAATGTCCTATCGCATACGATGGCCGTTTCAGCTATTCAGCCATTTTCAAGTATTTTTCAGCAGGATATCCTTTGTCACTTATTAATACGAAACACTCATTATAGTGCACTAACACAACACAATACATTAAATTACGGTACAATAGTTAAAAAAGTAAAAACAGTCAATTCAAAAATCAGAGTACGTATCGGAATATTGTTCCCAACCAGTCGTTTAAGATAGCAAATTGAATATTGTACATAGGAAGTCAAAATATATATTTAAATTGATTGTGTTTGTTTTTAGAATTTGTATATTAAACACTTGTATTATTTTCTTTTAAACACTCAGTCGAGACACGCTTGAGGCGTATTGAGTGAAAGATTAAATTTAAAAGCTTTGAGACCAGATCTATTAACATGTATAAAAAAACTAAAAAATAGCGTATGTACCAAGATTGCATAACTCCTTAACTTACTTTACAATGAGCTGTCCAATTCATTCAGACATCATTCATAATATTTTAACTTAACCCCCTCATGGCTTGTAAGTACCTGTGTAATATAATAGTCTACCTCTTCATATATCCTAGTTTACCCACCTGACTATGTCTGGAATGAGCCTATAGTCCATTTTTAAATTGCATTGTATTTGGATCACTTAAGCTGCCATTTCTTCAATGTCTCCTTTCTAATTTTTTCCCCCTGTTGAGTAGTCGCCTTGATCCATTCTAGCTTTCTCCTTTGAGCATGTCCATTCAGGGTACCCCTGCCAATACAACAGGAACGTCTGTTGAAACAGTCCTATATGCACGAATGAACCTAATGTACAAGAATATACTAAAGAGGTATTGTCTAACTATCTTTACATGTTTTAGTCTTGGTTAGGTTAAACAGTACACACAATTTGGACTGATGTTAACTTATTTAAGATCATTAACATTAAACTTTAACGTTACAGTTAAAGCCTGATTGATTTGCTTCCAATAGTAATGGTTAAATATATTCTGGTGACATCAAGGAATTTAAAAAGTCAAAATACTTAACTAAGATGCTTGAAAATTTACCTTGATTTGAAAAAGAATTATTTTGACATCATGATTTGATTTTTACAAAGTATCTCTGAATGAACTGAACTTTGTTTTAAGCTGTATTTCTTTTTAAAATACATTTCATGGCACAGCGATAACTAACGAAACTTTTACTTTAAATCCTACACGTAGAAGCAAATGGCGGAAGACGACTTGCTACAAGTTTTGCAAGAGTATTATAAATGCACTATTATTACAGAGATCGCGCGCATTCTAACAGTCAATGTTGGCAACTTTGATTCAGCTGTGGATTGCTAAAGCTTATCAGCTGTTTACGTTTGCCACATATTTTAAATAAATAGGGGAAGGTGGGGCAAAGTGAACCGAGGGTCAAAGTGAAATTGGTACTGTACAGTGCTTCAATCTTTTTGAAATTAATATAAGTTGTCCTTTGTCATCAGTTTACAGCGCACAACTAGTATAGATGCTATCCAGTGAAGATTGACGAAGCTATATTGTTTTGCTTTATGATCGAGCATTCTTGGTAAGTTGAACTAGTTACTCTATTTGTAATGTAGGCATATTTATTTGAGTAGCGTAATTGTATTCTCTGTAAATAATATCTATATATAATGTATAAAACAGTGTGTGAAGTGAAATTGTGTTTAAAAAACACCCTGTGCTTAGAAGTGTCGTTTTATTTTAAGTGGCGTTGTGGGGCAAAGTGAAATGACTCATTTCATTCTACCCCACAGTGTAATAAATATGTTTCTTATACTTTTTTTTATCTCTAATGATTATTTGGTAAACACTAATGATTAACTATGCTTATTTAATCAGGCTTAGCCATTTCACTTAATTCTTTCGGTTTAAACTTGTTCTAAATCTCTTTTTTACTTACATTTTATTGCACAACTAGTGATATGATGAGTTGAAATATCAACGGGAAACATAAATTTTATTGGTTAATTATTTATCGCTATACTATTTTAAATTAAGTATTTAATAAAATTTAACGTTGTAATAAAATATTTTCAAAAATAGTGACCTACCTCCGTAAGCACAAGACTCTAGGCCTAGCTAATTTTCACGTAGGCCTAATTTATCTTATATTCTCTATTTCATAAACTAATATGATTATTAATGAGCCTACATTCTTTAATTTTATTTGCAGATTGGTGCAATGGTGCGAATCTATGTAAGACGAAGTTCTCAGCATAAGTGGTCTGAAGACGTCTTCCGTAAACTTATGTCAAATGTTTAGAATAGTTATAGGCTAGTTATTTGGAATATGTTTTGAATGTTTTTTTAGATCTTCTCGTGGGTATGTTATTAGATAGAATTAATTTCATATAAGTATTGTATACTTATATTATGTAAGTATTATATATATATATATTTAAATATAATACACAGACTGAATATTGTTTAAGTAGTATAAATAAACCTTTACATATTTCACTTTGCCCCATGACTTATTTCACTATGCCCCACCATTGGGGCAAAGTGGAATGAAAATCAACTTGTAGTTTTTAGTAGATACAGACAAAATATTCGTATTTACAAAACTATGCCATTGCTTTTTATTATTTATAAACATCAATTAAAGAGAAAAATCACATTTCAATGTTCTAAAGACGCTCGTTTAGCACCCATTTACAACAATAAAAAAAATCATTCCACTTTGCCCCACCTTCCCCTACACCTGTAAAGCCATTGTCGCTTACAGAGTGGAACACTGTATCCTAGTAACAATAACCGAGGCAAATAAATTTAAGGAACTAACTTTATAAATAAATGCAAATATTAGCACGATTCCGTAAATCTTGCATTCGCCCCCCCAACAGTATTGTAACAGCTGTGTGTAACCCAACAGATTCCACTCAACAGCTACTTCAGCCTCATTTAATCCAAACCCTCTTCACACTTTCACTTAACTAAACTTGCCCTTACAGATTAAACTTAAGAAGGCTTAACCCTAACATTTAATCCCTATAACTACCCTCCGGGGCTTAAACTTAAGCTTGACTTAGACCTTGATGCAGCTCGTTGTTAAGTGTTTTTAAAGTATTAACGATCGTATGAAACTAAACTACTTAGGTGTATCAATATAATTAATTGCATTCAGAATTAAGAATTACCTAAGCAATATCTTCCGAGAAACACATGCTATGATACCTTGCTTATTAAACTATTGAAGTTGTGAAAAACCCTAAAGGTATTAACACATATATAAATTTGTACAGTGTTTTATTGTTATGTAAAACACGTTATATTTTATGTTAATCCCATGGACTTACTTTGTTTCCAGACCGTAAATAATCACAAAATGTGTACAATTAATTGTATAAAAATTTTTGAACAAAACTTCTATTCCTTCATAGTTGCAATAATAGTGAAATAAAAACACTAGCTTGGAATGGTATGCTGCCACAATTAATTATTGTGAGGGAAACAATTAATTTAACAAACACAATCACTCATGTTAACTCAACAAATGTCACATAATAAATTAAATAAATTGTTTAATTAGTTTTTCATTTATTTGCCACACCTCCCTCAAAAATCCCTAAACATATCTCAATTAAATTTTACAGTTTTTACCGGGACCAAAGATTTAGTTCCTTTAATGATAGACTTCTTCATTAACGTTAAATATTAGAAGTAAAAAATTTAATATTTTGAAAAAAATATTAATTAAATTGAAGCTAGAGGCTATTTGAGGGTAAATATTATGATAACTTAGTTTTTTCAATTTAAAATTCTCTTTCCCGAAAACTCAAGTCTTATAAAATATACGATGTTATTATAGTATTTGCTAGTTAATAATGAAATGATTTAAGCAATTTTAAATCAAAAAGAGTGAAAGATTTAAATATGCATTTTTTTAAATGTCAGGTATTTGTATTTTTTGAAAAAAAAACTTTTTAGTTAGTAACATATTTAAGAAACACCTTTTTAGGATTTACCTACAAGCCAAAACTACAATTACAATAGAAGTGTAAATCACGTTCTGAATGCTATTTTATGACCTAACGAAGTCATCTGTGCTGACAAAGTATATTATTTAGTCTTAATTTAAAAAAAAACATTATAAATCGTCAAAGGGAGTAAGTTTATACAAACTATTACTAGACATATTTAAATAAAAAAAGTACAATTTATTTTTTAACTTAATTTTTGTCTTGAACTTGGTGGTAATAGTGTAGATCGTTGCAAGTTTCAAATATTGAGTGTAATTAACACAATAATATGGTAATGAACGCTATTTGTATATATTTAGTTGCATGTTTTTTGTTTAATTATGACATAAGTACCCTCACAGTTAAATGTAGTCGCTATCGAAATTAATATTTGTGAAGGTAATCAGTAATTAGATAGCTATAAAATTTAGTAGATTTTACTACTGTATCTTTATTAGCTTCACTATAATAAAGCAAAACTCTTTAAAAGCAAAACAAAAATAATAAAAAAAATCACAAAACGTTGCTAACTACTATTTTGGTTTGTTGTATTTATTTACATTCATTAACATACAGTAATGACTTGAACGGAGACAAATTCTTTGATTACACGAGTCTGAAGGGAAGAGGAAGAAGAGCGAATTAGCATCATTAATACAGTCAACACTAATTGCCGACAAGGAAGGTACAGTGTCAAGTGGAGGGACTAAATGACTGGAGTTTTTGTACTTGGACGTCTAATTAAAAATATACAATTTATTTCCCAGCTTGAGTTGTCTAAAGTCTTGCCTGTTATACAGAAGTGCTCCTATATACTGTTTAACGTAATAGTAAATACCTATAGATTAATTTATTTAAAGATATTACTATATTGATATTGCAAGGAGGAGATATTGGATTGATTACTAGGAACGTGGAACTGTAATGTGAGTATATATTACAAATACACTCAATTAAGATTTTTAAACCAATACAGTATGTGTCATTTTAAAAAGAAGAGGTTTTAATCTCATATTTGTTTAAAAGTAAGTTGTTTTTTTTGCTGGAGGTGAACATTTTCAAAGAGAGACCATTGTTCACAATGGTAGGGGGCTTTTTGAACTTCTATAGGCGCACCGCCAAAAAACTTTTACACATGTGTGAATAGCAGAGTATATAGTTCACTTGCTGCAAACGGTGAATCGGATTTTACCATCACACGTTTCACCATGCATTTTCTGAAACGCTCTACTATATATAGTACACATGTGTATCCGTCTGTTTGAAAAATGTTTTGGTCTTGCCGAGATGCGAACCAGCATCACCATACACTAGCGCCTTAGCCGGTTAGACCACGAATGCATCGCTAGTTTAATATATTTGAATTGGTTATATAAGTGTAACATATTGTCCTACGTCATAGGCTTAACCCGTTATTGTTAACACAATGTATAGTTTAATTGGTAATACTTCTGAAATAGACATCGTGCTTCCTCGTTTTGTAAGTTGTGTTAAAAGTTTACACTTCTCAATTGTGGTCTTAAGCACACAATTTACATTTTTTATCCACTAAAAACACTTCTTGTTATCATAACTAGTCCACCAGACCGACAAACAATTTTCTTTTCAAATAGTACTTCGCTGTGTTAGAGAGGATTTAAACAAATAAAAACTCTCTGCTTTATTAAGCCATCAGTGATCATGATGCTAAGGCGACGGATGGCACCGCCAACATCAAGTACGCCTAGCATCTCAGGATTTGCATGCTTCCGCAATTTTTTTTATGTCCAGATTCATACCTCCTCCGTCACCAGGCCTTAGGTCATGATTGAGAGATATTTATTCTATACGTACCATGGAGTATTGACTACTCCCGATAAATTTTTTTGGTACCATTTACCAATTTATTTTCTGTTGGTAAATTTATATTTTCTTTGCTTGGGGTATATTGCTGAAGTAATTTCCCTATCTCATTTTTATTCGTAAAGATTGAGTCTGTATATAATTAAACTAGTTAACAGCCCGTGCTCCGCTACGGGAATAATTTCAGCAATAAAAGACATAATTAACATATACTGTTTATCTTTGTATTTTATTTAGGGGCTGCTTTATTTTTGTACATAAAATACAACTGATAGTTTGCCTGTATAAATATTGATGTTATTCAAACAGATATATTAGTTAAACCAAATGAAAGTTTCATATTAATACCAGTTTCATTTGATAAATATTGTACGAACTGCGCAATTCTGATAACCTAATAAGTTACTTATGAATAGCAGATGTTATTTGTTCATGTATATTCATACATTCGTTGTTTGTGATTTATCCTGTAATAAAAACCAAAAAAATATCGATAAAAGTATTATTTAATTTTGCATATAGTAAAAAATTATAAAATTTCTTAGTAATTTTTTCATTATAACAAATTAATGCATAAATCTACCAGATTATTGGAAATATCTCTTAATTATATTTTTTGTATTTTAAGATCAGAATATATTAAACAAATTACGCTTCATTTCAATTTTACAAAAGTTCTTTGTTTACTATATTTTTTTTATAGACATTTTGGTCATTCCTTAAGTGCCCTTGATCCTTTGTATCCCATATGTAGAAACGTAAGCCATTGAATGATCTTGCTCTACTGGCTGCAACGTAGAGCTGACCATCAGAAAAAACGGGGTTTGGTAGATATACACCGATTTTAGCGATTGATTGCCCTTGAGCCTTATTTATTGGCATTGCAAGTGCAAGGATTACGGGAAACTGAGTTCTTTCAAGTTTGAATGGCAATAAAGTTCAAGAAGTTGTTAGATGAATTCTTGGGATAAGAATCCTTTGCCCAATCGAAGTTCCCGTCAGAATTTCACAATCTATTGAGTTGTGTTACAGGTTTTTCACTCGCATGCATGTTCCGTTAATTATTGCTTTAGAGGTGTTCTGATTTCTGATTAGCGTTACTATAGTATTTTTTTCAAAATCAGTTTGTGAGGTGGTAAGCCACTTACAGTCAAACTGTTGAGAAATTCAGTTGGGAATGTAGTGTGAGCCATGGCATCATCTGTTATTACCTTGACAACACTAAAGTAGTCTATTTCTTCACCAGGTAAATTAAAAAAAAATTAAATCATTAATTAATAAACAGTCTTCATTCCTTGGTGCTAGTATAGCTCTCTCAGTAATGTCTGACGTTGCGATTAATTTATTAAGATATTCATGAATTTCTTCAATTACTGAGCCATAACTAATTAACTGTGTGGGTATTTTCATTATATCCTCTCCCAAATCAATTCTATGTTTAGTTCACCATCACCGATTGTTCTGAGGACTTTGAAAATTCTATTTCACTATTCAATACTCTCATGTTTTTAGACAAACTCAGTTGTTTAACGCACCCCCAGTGCTTATAAGATTTAATGCATTGTTCAGTTATCGTGGCTGGACCAGCGTGTGGCACTACTGGTAGTGTTTGGCGAAAGACTTCTCACAATAAGACAACTTTTCCACCAAACAATAGTTCCTTATTTTATTTTCGCATAAGATCTTGAAGTAATCTATCAACAATGTTTAAAACATATATAGGACACAGATATTCATCTATAATTATTATGAAGATTTTTTAATTATTTTAGCTTCAGGAGTGTTTGGTTTGATAACAGATGTTGAGTTCTCCAAGATGGGTATAGGAGGCTGACTGCAATGTCACTGAATGCACATGGAATACACTGTATTTGCATCGATCGTAGTTTGCTTACGATGCATGTACACTGTCCATTGATAAATGATGAATGCAAGATTATTAGTTTTCCAACAGCATCGTTCTTGAGACCACTTATTTTTGGGAACAAAGTCAGCGATATTCAGGTATAGGTCAGCACGTAGGTTACTTTGATTGAAACTAATATAGTTTAAACGTGTGCCCTCAATCCTACAATGCATGTCCACTGTCCATTGCAGGTAGAGTTTTTGTGATCTATGCAGTAAGCTGAAATTTAGACGAATCGAAAGCCGATAGGGTGCGTACTGGAGTAGTGTAGTTTTTTCGTTGATTTACACTGCTACGATCATGTTTTGTTTGGGGTTTCCATCCAAAGTAACCATATGGGAACAACATAGGATAGGCCAATGGGTCTAAAGATGGCTCAATTACAGAAATTTTACGAACACCATTAGATCTTGAATACACTTTCAAGTTTCTCTCCCCAGGGGGAGCACCATATTCTGACCAGAAAATAGCAGCCACATCTGTTTGAACGGCATCATTGTAGCGTCTCCTGTCACACAATTTGTCTTCCACTATATGCATAAGAATTTCAGAGTCAGATTCACAACACATATCTGTCATAGTTCTATATGAAGGGATTGATAGAATAAAGATAGACACGTATCATCTTTGACCCATTCTGTGAGTAACAGCTGTGCTTACGTCGTATGTATACAGTTGGGCATACTTTGGTTCACTGTTAGAGGGTATTAACGGTCCAGTCCGATGGTAAAAAGAGTCGTGGATCTTGAAATTATTTAGACCACCAGATGTTGATTCATCTAAGTGATACTCAGAAATCACCATTGCAAATTCGGAGTTGTATGATCTTGTATTATTCAAATAGTTTCTTAAACGTTTTTTTTGTTGTTTCTTTTATAGTCGATGTAGCCCCGTTTATAAGATTTTCTATGAACTCAGAATAGTCAAAATGTTGATAAGGAGCTAATTTTACCTTCCCTTGTGACATCATAAGGAGATTATATTTGTGTCCCTGTTAGTCTGTTCTGACTCGAAATTCATAGATTTTCAGTAGTGACATATCCAATTTAACGGTTTCAATTCAAAAGAGTCGGTGCTTTTTGTAAGGACTTCCAGAGCACATTTAACACCATCACTGCGCTTTAGTTTTTTAGTTCGATGGTTCTCTAAGTGTTTTTTGGTTCTGGTTGTCTCTTTACGCCCAGTTAATGACTTTTTACCTTTTCTTTTTCTTTTTGTACTTTTCACACCCTGGGGATTATGAGAAAGTTTTATAACGCTATAATTACCCGAGTCAACACTGCCACTAAACATCAAGTCACACACTTCTTCGCCAGTACCGAAATCGTAAGTAACAGTTTCTCCAGCAGCTTCCATGTGCACTCGAGATAAATAGTTAGGGTGTAGTTCACTAATACATTGTAGTTCCACGGATCCAGCTTACTCGCTATCTCGAGAAAGTAAAGTTTGGTACTGCTGAACGTCAAACACTGGTCAAGAGTAAGATGCATCACCTACGATAAAATGTTTGTACACTTCCCACTCATTAGCAATTTCTGTACAGCTTGCAAACGGATTTCCCTATGATTGTTCTGTTGTCCGTAGAGAAGGAATGATATTGATCGGATAAAACAGTTTCCGTCCCCTACTATAGGTATTATTTCACGTTCCATACTCAAACTTAAACTCAATTAACACTTTCCTTCACTTAACTTCGCAGGAACACTAACGCACTATTCGATTATTTAGTTACAAAAAAAGAGAAAAAACTACGTACATGCAGTAAATTAAAATATACAAAGTTTAAACTTATACACCAAAACATACAAATAATGTTCAAATTAATTTATAAATAATATCTTGTGGTATAAAAGTTAACAAATATACTTTTCCTTGTTCAGAATAGTGTGTTTATAAACAGGAACTCCTAGATTAATAATTACACGATGAAAGTGAGGTTATAAAAATAATAACAAATTTCTCACAGCTGACAAATATTAAACAGATGACGAATAATTTATAATTACAATGAATTTTATTATTCTTCAATAAGAATTGTATTGACTCAACCTTTGAAGGGCTGTAGGTAGTAGCTCTTAAGGCCGGTCCAGACGCTACGTTTTGCACAACCTTTTGTCTTCACAGTCTTAAGACGGAAGAAAACGTTGCAATTTTTAGAGCGTCTACATGGTGCAGACATATCTGTCTATTTCGCACAGTTTTAGTGGCATCGTCATGGAGGAGGTACTACTCTGGTCAACTTTGGCATGCTGAGGAACAAAATGAATTGGAAAACGGAGCTACCGTCTGCATGCTCAGACTTGTCTGCACAGTTCCAGGAAATCTATGCTCTCTAGCTCAGTTATCGCTGCAACTGTCCCGTCTTCGTGCAGTCTTCAAAACTACGCAGTTTCCTGTCTACACTCAACGTTTTAGATGCAACGTGTTGAACTGTGCAGACAAAAGGTTGTGCAAAACGTAGCGTCTGGACCGGCCTTTAGAAAGGACGTACATTCTAAGGAAATTCGGCAAACCTACGCATTATCCTCTATAATTTGACATATAAATCTTGAAGATCGGTTCAGTAGTCACTGAGAACTCAGACTTTCAACTGTGTATAAAAACTGAATTTATTCTTCCATAAGAATTGTATTGACTCAACCTTTGAAGGGCTGTAGGTCATAGCCATTAGAAAAAAACGTATATTCTAAATAAATTCAAAGGTAAAAAGAACCAGTAATTCTCAGGTCTACACTTAATCAAGAACCTAACCAAAAAGTTATAGAAATACAAATATAGTTGTTTCAGATTTTGAAATCAGCTGTTAATATTGGTTATATTATATTATCAATACATAGGCCTACTATTAAATTATAATATGTCTTTTTTATTTTTAGTTTGGATGTAACATAGTGTTTTCTTATTTTAAAATTCCATAACGCAAGTTTTTATTGGTTTGTGTGTGTTGAAACATGTGTTGGTTTAATCTAGGCCTAACTTAAAATATTATTTTCTGTTAAGCTGGACATCCGAATCAACAGTTTTATCTGTTATGTTATTCAATTAGTTGTTATAAAAATCAATGTAAATACATTCAAGAAATAATATGTGTTGGTTCAAAAGTCTAGGCCTAACCTAAAATTATGTTGAACTTATTTTATCTACCTTAACGGCAATTTAATTTACGGTTTTGTGCACACCTTTGCACAGTTCGTTTTGAATGATTTAAATTTATTTTTTCAACTGTCGTTTTTTTTCATAATGTTGCTTAATTATTGGTATTGCAGCTGTTTAGACGTTATGGGTTTAACGCCCAATTTGATCCTGTGAATTTATTAAGTTCCGACTAAATTTACAAATATTGAAATAAAAATGTTTTTATTAATATGAATTTTAGCCTATGTTACTCAGGAATAGTGCAGTTTTTTTTAAAACAATTTCAATAAAATTTTTTCAGTATTTCCAAAGATTACCCCCTAAATACAAACAAACAAATTTTACCTCTTTACAATATTAGTATATATAGATGATGGTGTGTGTTATTTTTACTTCAAAAAATGGCTTTGGTCACAAAGTTACAAAAATACAGATTAATTTTTTCAAGTTTGAAATCAGCTGATAATGGAAATATCATAGGAAACGGCTGACTATTGAACACTAACACATTATTCGATAATTTAGTTTAAAAAAAAACTACATACATACAGTAAATTAAATTATACAAAGTTCAAACTTATACAATAAAACATACAAATAATGTTAAAATACATTTATAAAAAATAATACCTTGTGGTATAAAAGTTAAGAAATATACTTTTCCTTGTTCATAATTATTTGTTTATAAACAGAAACTCCTAGATTAATAATTACATACTGAAAGTGAGGTTATGAAAATAATAACAAATTTCTCACAGCTGACAAATATTAAACAGCTGACGAATAATTTATGATTACAACTGAATTTTCATAACCTGAAGGGCTGTAGGTCGTAGCTCAAATAAAAGGCGTAAATTCTAAGGAAATTCGGCAAACCTACGCATTATCCTCTTTAATTTGACACATAAATCTTGAAGATTGGTTTAGTAATCACTGAGAACTCAGACTTTCAACTGTGTATTAAATATATAGATAAATTACATTAAAAAAAGTTTGAACACACACTAAAGTGAAAATAAAAATTTGTAATACACATTTTATCCAATATATCGATTTGCATTTTTGTGCTAAGCAAGTTACTATTAATTATATGTTAACTTTGTTGGACCATTACGTGACTTCTGGTGGTAGGTTTTGTAACATCCATCGACAGTTACAACTTCTATCACTTGACCTTTACCGACAATTCCAAATAGTTATCCTTTTCTCCGCCAGATGTCGACTCTGTACGGTATTACTTATTATCGTGCATAACTTAGCAGAGGCCGTTGTAACCGACAACCATCAGCTGTTCTTTATCTTTGAGTTAAAATTTGCTTGGTTATAAGTTTGTACTAGTAGGTCGGCCATTAGCCCGTTACAAACGAAAACCTTCAGACGCTGCCAAGTGGTCGTAATGTTACTAAACTTTAAATAATTTGATCGGGGTAACGTGTGTCGTGAAGAACATGATTTACTTCTAAACCTTTTGTTTTCGCATACCAGGTACAATATTTCAGCTTTACCTTAATAATTATAAGATATTACTTGTAAAACTTAATTAGGTTATTTCCACTTTTGCTTCATGTACAACTTCCTAACTCATTTTGTTCAATTTATTAGAGAAACCTATATATTTCTTTTTACAACAGCCTAAACTTAAATGTAATTCTTACAGCCTACAAAAAACTATAAAGCCGATATCATTTTGGTTATTGTTAAAGCCTAAAGATATTTCCACAAGCAAGCCTAAAGTGTTATGCATTAATTAACTATAACTGTGTAGCATGTCTACAGTGTAACAGATATTGAAAACTTTTAATAAGCTATAAGCAAAATATATGGCTGATATGTAACTAAACGTTAACATTTCTTTTATGTTACCATGTGGCTACCTAACATGTACAGACAGTGTTATGCAACGTTACGCATGTCATATTAACAATCACCATCTATGTAGCAATTTGCTATTTGTGCTACAAAATTTAATAAATACAGCCAACTCAAAAGAACTATCTTTTTATGCTTATTTAAATAACTACAAGTTTTCTAAAAAGGAAATTGTTATCTGTGTTATACAGTTAAACTGGTCCGACTGCAGGGGATGTTTAATGCAATGAGATAACCTGCAACTACTACAATTTGAAAAGGCCTACCTTGCAACTGAAAATTCAATACATAATCAAAATATTTCTACTGAGTTTTTAATTAGAGACAGAAGTTAGTTTAAAATGAGAACTATCTGCATTTGTTCTTTTCGTTTATGTTAAGTGTTAAATAGGCTGTATTTTGAAAGTAATTTTTGCATATGTGTACTACTTAGGATATGTTAGTATTAAATAAATTGGGCGGTGCAGCTATAGCAATATTTCGGACCATAGCCCCTCAGGGCTGTACACACTAGAAATTCTTATATTTTTTTTTTATATATAGAGAGACGTCTCATAATAAATTTTGTCTATTTATTTAATTATATAATTACCTTTTAGAGTTGGCCAACGACAAATATATATTTTTTTTCTTAAAACAAATCCATGGTACTTCATGTTAAAACTTTGTAACTTGTAAAATTTTTGTATAATTTCTGTAATTATTATTAAAAGGGAGGGTTTTTGAATTTTATTTTTGGGAAGGGTTTTTAAATTAAATTTAATAAAATATATATGTTTTCTTTTTAATCTCAATCTTTTTTGTATTAAGGGCATATTAATTATCTTTTTGTATTAAGGGCGTATAAACTTTTACTTAACTTGGTTAATAAACCTAAAATTATACCTATTTCTATAGTTTATTGAGGTAACCTTTAGGTATCCTGTGCATTGTAAGAGATAAGCTGAAATATTCCTACTTTTGGTGATATTTAAATTCTAAGGTAAGTCTTGAACAGTACCAATCAATGTGGCCCAGTATTGCTTCCGTTCCCTTAAATATTCTTTTGTAAGATTGGTACAGTTTAGCTAAGAACATGTTTTGGAGCTGTAATTCCATCATCAGATTGCAATCACTCAAGAGAAGGCCGTACATTAAAATAAATGCACAATACACGTGGAGGTAAAACGCTCGTGCCACTGTGATTAGGTGTGCACCCTTACTTGAAGGGTTTAGGGCAGCAAGTTACGGCTCCGAAACATGACATCATAAAAAGTACGAAGTCACGTGATGGACAAACAGAATAGTATCATAGAATCGTGATAGTAGTATCATAGATCATGAATAATAAAATAGATCATGCATACATACGGGGGCTGTGTGCCGAAAAAAGGTTGTCGGGAAAATAGTGCATGATCGCGCCGCGAGGTAGCGCTAGGGAGAAATCATTGGTAGCATTGGTGTTTCACACAGCTTCCGTCGTTTCCCAATAGATAGAGCTACTATCGTTGAATTTCCAGTGGAACGAAATATTGCATTGGATCGAAGTTCTATTAGGATATCCAAATACAATGGTAGTATATAACTAAAAATCTAGTTTAATTCGTAAGGCTGCAAATTCTTACTTTCTTTAAAACAAGCGAAAACTAAAATTTTAATATTTTTTATGTTTGTATTGCCTAGTTTATTAAACTCATAGAGAGTAAAAACTTTATCGTTTAAATATAACTGTTAATAATTTGTATTTCATAGTTTTGTATAACATAACTGATTTTTATTTCTCCAGAATCTGTCTTTGTGATATCTGTTTCCTTATCCTGAACTTCCCTCACGATAAATCCGCCGTCTCTGTGTTCGTAATAATAATGTCTCCAACTTCATAAACCTAAACAGGGAATTGTCAGGAAAATAATGGCATAGAACTAGACCAGTGTGGTCATACGTTACTATGATGATTTCTATTGACTTGATAGTTAACCCTATTTGCACTTAACCCTCTCTGCCACTTAACCCTATTTGCAACAATACAACTACAAAACGCAGTACAAAGTATAACTTATTCTAAAGTAAACTAGTCAAACACAAACTGTTTTGATTTCTCGGAAATCAATTGTTTCAATAACTGTTTTACCTAACGTTGACTTTATAAATTGATCCACCCCTCAAACAGTTTAAAATATGGTTATGATTAATCTACAATTCAGCAGAATTATGTAATGTCTTTCGTACTGTACAAAATATTTTAGGAAAAATACACACATTTTTCGAAAACTTTAAATTTATTGATGAAAAAAAATGCAATATCGAAACAAGTTGAAAATATATTACTCTCAAAACCTTAAAATATTAGCAAAATTAATACAATGGTTCTAAGAGTTGCCCGATGTTTGAAAAATAATGACTTTACAAAAGTATCTCGCATGAGCATGCCTATAGTTCTAGGAAATCACCGTTAAATGCCACCCCATGCGTTAAACTGGTTCATAACCACTTCCTGTTTGAAAGATGGCGTCCGCTCAACAACAGTCTAAGCCAGTGATTACAATGTAGGTGTATTTTTAAAAATCGGATAACATTGGTAAGTTTAGGAAATAATCCGCATTTTGCAGAATATAATTTGTTGTTGGATTAACCAATTTGAAGAAATAAGTTTGTGCAAGGGTCCAGGTCGACCTTATAATGAACTATCAATTATTTAGGGCTTCACCTGGAGCTATAAATAAGAGAATGAATATCGGGTGAATATTTTGTCTTACACTTATTCGTTACTATCTCAGATTTGATTTCCTTAGCCACCCAAGCCTCCACATAGTGGTTTTATCCAAATCGACTAATATTTTCCCATTTATACATACATATTACATTATCAACTATTCGTCGTAAGCACTAAAACTCATGTTTCTCCACAGTTTTTAAATCATAACTCGAGAAAGGAGGAGAAAGGTAAAACTATAGCTATTCGCCATGCTAACAAAGAATGAGCAAATCCTCATATGACTGTCTGATTTGTGTTAGGCAACCTCTACCCCACTAATTATTACAGCTAGGGCAAGCTCTTCGTGTGTGCGTTTAAAGGAAAAATGTGGAGTTCAGGAATGCTCATTATAGATTAACAAATACATCAGATTAAATTCTATATGACGAAGCTGTGTTTTACGTGATTTCTCTTGTTCCATAGTTTAAAGACTAACTTAGTAACAGGATATTAGTGAATACAGATGAAGAAACGTGTTTGTAAACATGTGAATAACATTCTACAATCGTCTGATATTGCCAGTTTGGCTAGAGGAGAACACACAGAGCACACTGCAGGAACCTTTTCTGACTTGGTTCCATTTTTGCGACGTGTTCTCATCAATGAATACACTGTTTTGAAATCTTGCCATTCTTTATGAAACACTTAGTTTTATATAAAGGTGACTTTTTTATTGAAGTTTATTTTAGAAGTAAAAAAAAAAAAAATAGTAATATGTGCATGACCTTCTATTGAGTTAAAAGTTACAATTCATGTAAAATAAAATACAACAGGAATAGTGTTGTAATAATTAGAGTAGGCGTAGACGAAACGAATATACGAAACTCGTATGATAATCTTCAATTACTGGTTACCATGGTTACCAAACACTATTCAGATTAACTAAGGTGGAAATGAAAATATTTGAGCAAATAATGTTAGTACTTTTGGCATACAATTATACATTTCCACAAAGGATTTTTTAGCAAGATAATAAATGTTTTAATATAAGCTATGTAAAATTATCTTTCATAGTCAATTACAGTGCTTGTTTAATAGTTTGCATTACCAGTACAGCACAGCCCACTTGACGTCATTTAGTGCGTTGTGAGGATTTTATTTCCAAAGATAGTTTTGTTTTGAAAACATTTAATTAAAAAGTAGAATTGTATCGTTAGTCTATCTTGATTTATTGATAAACACGATGATTTGATTTACTGAAAAATTAGGGCAATTAAGCACCCTCTTCCACTTAAACCCAATTTGTAACGCTTTAATGCTTGACAGAGTAAACAAGACGAGAAACGTACCTCAGCTTAGAACTGCTTTAATTAATAAATGTTGACTGTATCAGCGTTCAAGTTACTTGATGACTAGAAGTACAGTATTCATAATATATGTTTAGTTAATTAATTGTTTTTTTATGCTAGAGTTAACTAAATTTGTAGCTTGGATAAATTACTGGGAATATTAAATTGTAACGTTGTAATAAATGTATAACTATCTATGATTTATAAGGTCTTGCATTTTAATTTGTTAAATTGATTTCAGATATGTATACATTTATGTGTGTCCACACTCATTTTTATACAATTTAAGCTTTAAATCTCTGATATTGAAATTTTTCATTAATTTTACTATTCTCAGTTTTGAAATTCAGAAAATCAGTACAATAGATATTTTTGTTTAGGTTTACAACATACATATTTATTAGCTGCTTAATTTTGTATCGCCAGAATCATAGCCTTCACTGCATTAAAAAACGGCTTCATTTTAGTGAGACTAGATATTTTACCTGCTCTGTTCTTATCTTGGTTTATTTGTAGTGAAGACTCACCATCGTTTGTAAATAATAGTATAGAATTTATACAAAAGTCGGTTTACATTTAAAAATAAACGGTACCAGGAACTGGCACATACTTTCTCACAAACGTATTTAAATTATTAAACAGATTCACAGTGACTTTATAACTGTAGGTGGGGTAGGAGATTTGATTTAAAGTAGGAGATTAACTAATAATTAATTATTATTATAATTATTATCTAGAGAGAAAACTAATCGATCGATTTCGAACAAATTTGCACCAGACACGTCAATTAGGATTGTATAGATGCACGAAAAAAGGTTTTGAACATGTTTTAAAAACAACCCCTTTATGGCCAAAAGACCCCCATAAATCGTTTATTATTATTATTATTATTATTAGCTAAACGAGAAATTTTAGAAACTTGAGGTTTTTTGCATATGGTAGGAAACATTAAAGGCTACAAATAAGCAACATTTTGTCAAAATCGTTATAGCCGTTTTTTTTATAAAAAAAAACTTTTTGGGTTTTTTTTGCCAAAAAGGGGGTTGTTTTTCAAAAAATTTCAAAACCCTTTTTCGTGCATCTATTTGCAACTACTTGACATGTCTGGTGCAAATTTGTTTGAAATCGCTCGAATAGTTTTCGCTCTAGCTTTGTATACATACAGACATACATACAGACATACAGACATTTTGTAAAAAACACTTTTTTGGAGTCAGGGGGTCCCAAAACGGATATTTCCACAAAAATCTCTACATAAATTTTTTTTGCGATAACTATACTTTCTCAATACTATAGTACAGTGAGAAAGTAAAATACTCATTGGTAACATTTCTTCTGCATACTATTTCGAGTTATATTTTACGATATAGCTTGGGATTGACTAAAAGATACATCTATCGAACATAATATTCAGAATCATAACAGTTTTCATTAGCAGCTTTATTTTGAAGGAAAATCACAATTAAATATCTATAAGAGCTCACCTAACATCGACGGCAATGTTTAATGTAGCAACGCTTTCATGCAAATTGTATAAATAGTTTTTATCATACAGCATTAGAAACTGGATGACTCACGTCCGTAAAATGACTATTTATTGTATTCCCTACTTGTTCAAAAAGTCGTCTGATTCAATAACCAGCTGACTTATTTTTGGTACTAGGACCTAAAATATTTTATTGTTACGTATAAATTATTTTACTCATTACTGTTCTTTAAAATTACAACAGCTGTAACTTATAAAGTTTCAGCTGTTTTACAACTGATACCACTGTCGTTCATAGGTTAAATCTCGCAGAAAATTTATTAATGTAAATTCATTAATTAAGTCTTCGTGTGATTCTAGTGCAGAATGATTACAAGTATCGTTTATAACTTGCACCTAAAATGATTTTTGGTGATTGATCGCTTTTGTATGTGCTAGGCGTTGCCTCACACATAAAACCGTAATCTCGCACAAAAAACATCCACTTTAGCTCTGTGATGAAATATACTATTTTGAGTTAAGGGAATACACATTTTTGTTCTAATACTGTTGTTTCAGCAAGGCAGGTACGTGGTACGAATAAATCGAGGTGTAAAGTATGATTTTCCAGTCAGCCTCTACGACATATTCAAAATAACGGGAATTAAATAAAACCTAATTCAGCTGTGGTTGGTGTTTTATTTATGTTCCTATTTATACTTTGTATATAATTTAAAAGAAAGCTATAAGTTAATTCCAGTAAAAAAAGAAGAAAAACATAGAACTTAACACGTTCACAGCTACGCAAATTTCGTGTTTCCTATGCTTGGAGCTGACCTTTTATGTTTTATATTTATAGCCTAAAAGAGTAGAAATTACTTTATCTTTTATTTTTGAACCTTTCTACGTAATAATCACATGTGAGTCCATAGCACATAGGCTTAAAATTGACGTGCGAAGCACGCAATGCTCTGCGCATTGAAAATTCTCCCAATATGGGGTTTGTTGGCGTACGGAGCACGCAATGCACTGTGCATTGAAAATTCTCCTAATACTTGTGAATTGATGGGTACTATGTAATAGTAAAACTTACACTTGTAAATTTAAAAAATGTTAGACTTTATTATTAAAAACTGATATTATACTTACACCGGTGTGTTTACATTGTTTACTAAGCAATCATTTAACATGGATTCATGTATAGGATCAAGTAATAGAACAAGGACGGTGAATTAAACGGGCTGATATTAAATTCATCTCAAATCGCAATATCTCAAGCTATTATTTATAAGACTTTTGTTTTTGACATTTACAGGAGCATCAGGCTTTGACAGTATCCACTCAGTTTTGTCATTAATCTTGCATTCAGAATGAACTCATCTTTTATTATTACTCTAACAAATTTAGTGCATATTATAAAGTTTTCTTTTAATTTTTGCTAGTCCGAACCTTTTGTTTGTTGATCAAAACATACTGTACAATAACTCGAAGCTAGATACACTTTACTATTATATCTGAGGTAATTAGCTAAACTAAGGGTTTTGTGCAAAAACTGATTGTCTGCCTGAAATAAATGTATTAATTTGTTTAAATACTTTAAGAAGATAAATACAAACACTGCAGTATAACACATTACACACACAGTAACTTGGTAGGCGCCAGTTGTTGTCTCTATTATATAAACAAATCCTGTCATTCATGAATAAGCTCTGACCATTCTGCCAATGTGCCAGGATACAAGTCACCATTACCATCACCAGCCTACTACAATCCATGTCTGTCAGTCATAACTAATCGAAATTTCCGTGTTATAAGAGTACAGAATGATCTGTTTGCATTTTATCCACCACGTTTCGCCGCTGAAGTTGTTTACTCTATAATGAACAAATAAAAGTATTTATTAACTCCAAACTAGCAATTGATTCAAACATTCTCTAACTTTCCAAAGCTAACGAATGATTCTTAGACCGATATGAAACTTATAACTATTTTTTATATAAAAAATAAAATTTAAATTTATCGTTCGGAAAGAACAAAAATTCAAAGGTAAAGTTTTCTTAAATGAATGGAGTCTCTTCTCAACATAGTATTGTTACTGTTCTTATCTAAAAAAGAATATTTTCTAGCTTTCTGAAAATCGAAGCTTCTTGAAAACACTTGTTATTTATATTTTGTTCATTAAAAATTAATTTGTTATTACTAAAAGAAATATTTTATTTTACTGATTTCTTTAATGCCAAATTCCTCTTTTTGACATTCAATAGTTTTTTTGCTACTATCTACGTTAAAGAAGTAGCTCCTGAATTAGTCTTTTTTTAAATCTTTCTTGTACATATATAAAATAATTAAACATTTAAAAAGTGTACTATCCTGTTCTAAAATTGTTTTATTACCATTTTTTTTTAAATCAGTATATTGTTATTGACACTGTTCTCTATATTTCAAATTGTGTTTGACGAATTTGAAAATATTATTATTGAAAATAACCCTAGAATCTCTGTTGTATTATTTGTTTCTGTATTATGCAACCTCAAAACGGGCAAACGCCCTTGGAGGTGCATTATTTTCATTCTTTGAAAAGTTAACTTTTGTTTTTTTTTTACTGAGAAGTATTTTTTTAATTTTTTTTTTAAGTTTTTGTATCTAAGTTAAGTTTTATTTTAAATTATTAGTATTTTTTTCTGGTTTGTTTATTTGTTTACCAAGATGTGGTTAGTTTATATTTTCTTATTTTGTCTATCTAAGTTTATATCTTTAATAATGTATTATGTTTCTGTGTTTAAAGCTCGAATTTATGTATTCAAAGAATGAATAAATATATATATATAAAAAAAAATATATATATATATATATTTATAATTTAATTCTTAATGGTGCTTCATTGCCAATTGTTATGGATTAAAACAATCACAATTAAGTAACTTTAATTTAAAACAGAAATATCAATACAACAACGATAACAGAAACAAAACTGTAAAAATTTTGGTCTACAAATATTTTTTTCAACATTAACTCACCATAAACTACATATTTTTAACATATTATTGAACTGTATAATGCTGTATTAATTAAATGTACTTAATTAGCTTAGAACTTAATTTTTGTTAAGCACATTTTGACATCAGTTTTAATCCGTAACAATTGGCAATAAATCATTATTACAAGAAATAGACATGGCAAAATTATAATGTATTCATAGTATTAATTTTATAAAGTATAAAATTACTTAGATTTAAGACATTGACCGAAATGGATTGATTTGAAGACAGCTGTTTTTTGACTGCAAAAACACTTATACTTTTAACATCATGACGTCAGGAATCACGCAACACCTGTACAAAATAAACTCAAAAATGTCAGTAGGTTTATGTAGTCACTTGTCAAACGTCACAAAGCGATTACATAAAAGGACTCTTATATGGTAAATATATTAACATAATTCTTTTAAACCATTAGTATATTATGTTTGACTCCAGCTGAGTTTTAATTTAAAATACAAATGATTTTAATCATTCCAAGGTAATCACGGAATACCCTTACAGTGATATCAATTTAAACTCCGGACTTTGGAAATCACTACTATTGAGCTGCTGTCTCGGAATCACATTGGGACTTGAACGTCGCTTTGTTCTAAACCCTAACAGCCCTCAAGGACACAGTTAGACACTTCCCCTGGGAAATCCGGATTTTATGCTTCTCCTATGTTTAGTAAAAACCTTCTGTTTAGTAAAAATATCTAAACCTTTCTACTGGACTTGAAATGTTCTTTTAGTTTTAATTAATTTACATTACTAGACATAGTATACGATTTTTTTTTGAAATTAACTGCAAATTTTAGAGTTTTGCTTCTACAATATTGGACGTGGTTGGAAGACTACATAATTCCACAAGGAACTGTATCAACTGGCTTAAATGTCCCTTACTTTGCAGTTTTCATTCTATGTCAGTACATCCGAAATTAAATATTCTTATTATTTTCAGTTCCTTTTCTGTCTTTCCCTATCCCAGACAAGTTCGTTTGTTTACTGTATTGAAGTTTTAAAACTGTTAAAAATCTAAATGAATCAAACTTAAAACTATAATTAGGCCTACACTAAAGCAGAACATGATAACTTTATTCTTTTGGTTGTAATTTTACTGTAGTTTTTATTTGCAAAATGGCTTTTATAGTTGAGCATAAAGTTAAGTATTGTGCTTGGGTCATTGTTTTTGATAACATTGTGGAATCAATTTACATTAATAAATTTAAAAAATACTAAAAAAACACACAACATACTAAATGATTAAGTCCTGAATATACCATAAAATTCCCATGTTTGCTGCAGTAAGAATAATCCCTTCTCCGTGTAGTCATACCTAACGCCTTGATCGTATTTAATCTGCTTCAAAAAGACTGTAACATCTCCAAAATCAGTAAAAAAGAAAGCGACCATTCTATGACCGCATGTAAATAGTGCAATATCTTGCAGCTAAGAGCTTTGATAAAATTGCCTCATTTAAAACCATTTTATAAATCGATATTTTGTAATTGAGTGCTGTAAAATCTGATATTATTTATACAATTTCTGATCTGGATTGCGATTACCTTATAATTATAAATTTTTTACTGTGTGAGGGAAAAGTTCAAACTTGGTTCAAGATATTTCAAAAGATTAACACACTTATTATTTTTTAATGTGGAAAGTTACATAAATATATAATAATAATTAAATAATTAAAAATAATATTAGGACTAATGTAACAGCTGTTTCAAGGTATCGTTGAAGATTTGCAACAAATTGAAAATCCGCAGTGACTTTATAAGAATACTGTATTTGAATTAATACATGCCCACAGAATACATTCTTTGTAAATCTCTTAGTTTTATTTGTCATGATAATTTTAAAATTAAATTTGATCAAGCTAACTTAAATTTCTTAATTTAAATGATTAATTACATTTCAAAATGGTTATAGTTTGCTCGTTCGAACGTCGGAGTACAATCAAAAATCAAATTGTGCTAGTAATAACGTTAAATGCTTACACAAATCGTAATTAAATTACAATCCATACTAAAACTACTTATTTAATAAGTCTATACTAAATATAATTATAAAAAGTCTGCTTGTTTCTTGTCCGTTTTAAGTGAGTGCTTCTGTCTGAACAGCTACACTCTAGGTAAGAGTTTTTTGTTTTTTTAAGACATAATTTGTCATAAAATAAATAGGCCTACGCTCATTTGAAGGACATCTTATAAAGTAAAATATAAACAACTTAGTTATTAAAAATATCTGCTAAAACAAACATAATAATAAAAACAAATTAGAATGAAAAAGATAAGACTGCGATACAAACTGCATAACTAGTAGAATTAATTCTTATTTCTTTCACATTTTCGCAATCATTGCACACTCATAGCACAATCATTGCGCAATGAATGGGTGGAAAATACATTACAAAACTGTATACCTTTACTTGTGATAATAATACAAAATGTAAGTCATTATGTCTACATTAAATCGATTTATACAATAATTTTTATTAATATCTGATTGATTCACAAATTTTGTTCAACATTGTTTTCAAATATACCGCTATTTTCTCCATCAAATGATACTCATTTCTGATTGAATAGCTACCATTTGCTTCCTCACTATTGATTGTTCGATTTAAAACATTAAATATGCATCGAAATAATTTGTTTGAGAAGTATTGACAGTAAAATCGTTTAAAAACTCAGATCAGATAACATACAATAACCATTTAAACTTTATGATTGTGGTAAACCTACCTTAATGTTTACTGGATGTTTTAATCAATACATTTATGATAGTCTATTCTTTATTTAGTAATTATTATTCTCGTAGTAGTTATTTGATTAGGAACCACTAATCAAATTTGATTAGTAATTTGATTAATTGATGTAAATTTGAGTGAAGGAGCAAAATCATAGGGGAAAATAGTGTTGCTTTTATGTGTTTTCATTACACAATTCCACAAAAGGAATAACCAGATCATTTCCTCAAGGTCTGTTCGTTTATAAAAAGCAGATACAAAAACTGTATGTCGCGTGCAACACAATAATCCAACTCGGCATCAAGATGAATCACGCTAATACGTTGAAGGAGTGAGGGGAGGTAAAGCGATCCATCAAAGAAGAAAGCGAGGACTGGTTACGTGTTGAAAAATGTGAGAAAAACACCCTTGTCCGTAGCCAATGTATCGTGTTAAGTGTAGAGATATATGGCATGAAGTGTTTCGGTTATTGTTAAATTGTGGCAAACAAAGCAGCTTATAAACATTCGTGTCCACATTGAAACTGTTGGAATAAGTAGTAATTTTATAGTTTATACATTTTGTATATAGAGTTTTGTCAATGTATTGAATTACGAAATTACGCTTTGGATTTTCATGAGTATTTAAAAACAACAGTTCCGAGTAACATGGGCTGTTTCATCATTATTCATCAAAATAAAACAGAGTAGTGATTAAAAAAATAATTTTTGTCAAAACTTTGCCATTTTGTACCTTACATTGATGAAAACATTAGGCGAAGGAAATTACAGCAATATATTAGAAATGTTTGAGAGGTTATGTTTCTATACAAACTCTTGGTGTATATTACAGGCTGTCTGTGCTACACGTTTAGTCACTCAAAACCCAACTGTTTCGTACTTATGGAGAGTGCAAACATGTAAAGATTAGATATACCAGTTGTATACATTATTTCTCCCTAGAATATTCTCCTTAAAATGATATATAACGATAAATACAAATATTTTAACAGCAAAACAAAATATTTAGAAAAACTAGCACGGTTTTTTAACCAGGCAATTT
This sequence comes from Philaenus spumarius, assembly GCA_018207615.1. Lineage (NCBI taxonomy): Eukaryota > Metazoa > Arthropoda > Insecta > Hemiptera > Aphrophoridae > Philaenus > Philaenus spumarius. The sequence continues at coordinate 34,434 of JAGFPH010006502.1, read as the reverse complement.
CGGTCCGAGTTGATATGCCACTAGTACAATACTTTGATGTGGAATACAATATTTTATTTTAGTTTGAGATATTAGCTTGAAGTATTTTGGTTGAAATAGTAGTTTAAATGTGTGTAGTGTGAGAAGAGATGGGGCTAAATGGGAAATATGGCAGCATTATTTACTACTCCCAATAAACACTGTTGACATAAAGCAGCTGTGGTTGATTTTTAGAACATCTGATTACATTTTTGAGTGTTGCCAGGCTACGTTGCTTATTATTACAAAGTTTTTATCTGGAGTATTATTTTTTCTTATACGAAACCGGTCGTTTTTGGTCTTAGTTTGATCTGAACTGCTGTAGAGTTTCAAGAACGATTTTACATACATCCATTAAGTAATGCCGTATTGATAAGTGTTGTTGACAAGTATAAGTGTGTTTATTCGGCGTAAAGAGTGTGTAGGCCGTTCAAGAACTGTCACTACGAATGTAAACAACGGTATACTTCTGCAAGTTCTGCTCTCTTCGCAAAGAAGCTTTTACCAGACATCTTTGTAAATGAACATCAGCAATATGTCTCTGAGAGTTTAAGAATCTCTATGTATTCCGGTATAGGTACAACCTGGTCAACCATTAAAAGTAAGGAAAACAAATGGCAGATAAGTTTATAGATAATATATTAGGCAAACCCTTGGTTCCGACAAAATATTTGGTTTTAAGATAAAAGTCAGGCACACCTTAAGTGGCTTCATCATGTAGCAAACAAAACATTTTCATGGATTTCAACGTTCTAACAATAACTTTATTATTATACCTAATTTTCTCTTAATAAATTTATCTACCCCTCAAACATTATATCAACGTGTTTTAAATATGATTAAGTATGATTAATCTGCAATTTAGCACATTTATATCGTACTGTATAAAAGATTTAAGGAAGAATACACTAAACTTTCTAAAAGTTTGTATTTATTGATGAAAACACAATGAAAAATTGGTACAAATTAAAAAAAATATAACTCACATTTTGAATATTTTCAACAGTTTTTATCTACACCATATTTACAAAAAGCCTGCTACATAAAAATCTAGTCAATCTTGTACTTTCTTCTGGATTATTAAAATTCTTCATACTAATAGGATTTAAAATAAACTAAAAATAACCAATATTGACACAATTTTATTTTACACTGAACAGAAATTACAATAATTATAGTTTACTGGTTAGGTTAAAAAAAATTCCTATAACTTGAAGTAATTTTTAAAGTATTTAGGAGCTAGTTGTAATGGCTGTTTTAGATCAAGACTATGTTTTACTGAAAGTGACTGCAAGTGGCAGTGCAAAATATGCCCAGAAACTGTCCGCAAATTAGAATCCCGTAGGTGTATTATTTTAATAACTTTTGTGGTAACCAGATGGGCTATAAGGTAGTGTAAAAAAACAAAAGAATAATATTCTTTGTATATTTTTGTAGATAAAATCCCAAAAACGTTTAACTTTAGTAAGAAAAATTGCAAACAATATTTATTTCCAGTAAAAACTTGATTACGGTTGTTGTATTTTTTAGCTGACTTACTCGTCTGAGTGACTTCCAAAACCCAACTAGTGTAATACATTTGAAAAACGTGGACGTGTAATGTGGCTGTTACACTGTATAATACATATTTGCAAACACTGTATAATACATATTTATATATCTCATTGACCACTCTCGACCTTATGTTTCACCAATAAGGTGAAACATTGCAATAACGTTGCAAAAACGTGAAACGTTTTCACTATTGCAATAACGGAACCGGTAAGCACTCCAAATTTTTCTTTTGGGGAAAAGAATACTAACAAAATTTGTGTACGCAAAAAAGTATCAAACGAAATTTATGAAATGGATTTGATTGAATTGTTGTTTATTTGTCATTTTCCAAAGCCATAAAATGTTCAGTTAATTTTTGGTTCAATTATTAGTTTGAATAGAAGCATCTTAGTAAAGACTGAAGTATACGACGAAATTAAACACCAACTTTCTAACAGCTGCCACAGTCTGATCAGAAGGTTGCGAATCGTTTGTTCGTTAAAACAGGAATAGGCTTTACGCTTTTTTTAGAGTAATAATTGTGAGTCGAATTATTGTACAGTTTCTTCTTTTCTGTCTGTCATTTTGTCACAGAACTGCAAAATAACTACATTTTATAGTGAAGTTTTACAACTTTTAATGTTCCCTACTAAGCATCCATAGAAGCTTCATTAATGACGATATTTCTGATCAAAGTGTTATTGTGCCTTACTGAACCTTACAATTCTCAGCTTATATTGTAATGTATTACAAGTAATTAGGTTTACCTATAATGTCATTATGTAAATGTGTTCTACCAAACCACAGATGAATTAACAATCTACGGATTATACAGAGTGGTTGTGTTGTGTAATGTCAACTGATGGTTTAATCCGCTGGTTTAAGCAAATACCAGTAATTAAATGTATACCTGCTCTGGACAGTCAGTTCTAGCTAATACGTTATGGTTGCGAATATTATATCTATAGGGACAACCAATAAAATATACGTTTAGAAAATGCGTTTAATCTTATAATGAATAGATTTTTGCCGTCTTAAAAGTGCTTTCAATGAAGTAAGCTAACCGTTATGAAAAGATTGTATTATCTATCATATTTGTCCAATCAATATTATTTAAAGCATTATTTACTATTTATTTTACAGTATATCATTCAAAAACCAAATCAGTTGGCCTTTAAATAAGTCAAATCCATCTTTAAACAAAATTACAATATCTTACTTTGCTAAAACAATTAAGGTTTTACTTCAGACACTTTACACTAAAGACAAATACTTTCATCTGCTTTACTTAATATAAGGAAAGTGCAGCAACTTTTGTTACTAAAAAACACCATTACTGGTGGCCTCTCAGTGCGGCTAAACAGTCGTAAAAATTTACTGTTGCTGAGGTTACATTTTAAAACTAATAATGTTTAGCTTTGTAATGCATTCTGCAGGGACAACACTTAGTTCATGGCTTAGAGTTGCGCGCGCATCACTCTAGTAGCTTTGTAATCCGAATTGAGTTTTCTATAGTGTACATTTTCACTATGTTACACTGTACGTATTTATTTTCTATTATTCATGAAGTTGTTTCCCATTAGACCAAGAAACTCATATATTCTCAAACTGTAAGTGCAGCCTTATTTGTTTCTTTCCCAAAGTATAATTGTATTGTACTATTGATACTCTAAGAAATTACTTGCAGTTTTTCTTTATTTAATTTTACATTACCCCGTGATGTATGTACTAACATTAGTCAGAGGAATGAGATATCGCAGTAATGCACTTATAGCAGCACCTCTGAGACATTCTGCGACAAGTTTTGTAAACAGTTTATACCTAAATTGTACATAAAATAATTTAATAATACATACTATTAAACATAGTTTGTAAGTTTAACTATGTATATAGGCATCACTAATAATTTTATTTACTAAAAAATATGAAGAAAATATTTATATAAAAAAATGTCGTCTTAAAAAAGATTTACTTCGACGATAAGTGAAGTGAGCAGTGGGTCGCCCTCTAGTTAGTTATATCATAGTTTTCCCCTTTTGTGTATTTATACATGTAAAAAGAGTAATGTTTACCTGTGAATATACTGTCATATTTATCAAAGTTTGATTTATTCATACTGATAATTTATAGCAAGTATGGATAGAACAATATTAAATCAGTTCATATTTCACACTTATTTTCAGTAATGTTTCGCCCAAGGAACAAATCCATTGATGTAATGACAACAGGGCGGCGTTTGAAAATTGTGTCCGTATGTCTTTAAATAAATTTCGCTTTATTGGTTAATTATGTTAACTCGTAATACGCATTCAGACGGGTGTTTAATAATCAGAGTTGCCAACAATTCAAAAATCAACCCAATTATAGTGCCACTTGTGATGTCAAGGTAAAATTAATCTTAGTGTAAACTTTAGTAATTGGTAAAAAATGTAATAACAAAGATACTCTTCAATATTAGTCTGAATGTAATAAATTAAATGAAAAAACTATTGTAGATAAACAATTTGTTATTGATAAATGTTTAAAAAACTATTCGGAATAAAATTTCAATAAATTTAGGCCTACATTGTTTAGATTATTGGGATGGACGTTAATACATTAGGCTAATGTTGGTATCGCCTTTTATTTTTCACAAGAGCGAAACCTAATTACTGTGGCCAACATATTTGTATTCCATATTTATTAATAATTAATCAATGCTATGTATAATTATTTAAACAGATGAGATTTTAAATATTAATATTTTGTAAACCGCCACAAAACGTGAATTAAAAATTACAAATAATGCGTACGTCTTTAACTATTGAAGATCAACAGATTGGTTAAAAATTTGTAACAATGTTAAGAAGAATTTAGCTAATAATGGCAACAAAGTTGAATTTTTTGAAGGATTTTATTTTTAATCAAAACTATAATGCAGACAAAATTATCGTAATGTTGGAAAAGATCTTTTCGTTGATTTAAAGATAAAATAAAACTGTTATTGGATCTATCATTTGTCTGTCACATATTTCTTAGTAACAGATACACTTATCATATTTAACTTTGGTAAAGTTATAAATAATAGTATCTCGAAAATACAGGGATGATAAAAAGGTTTTAAAATAATATAATTGTGATAACATCAGCCAACTAAAATTTTTTTACGTTTTTGGATTTTGTAAATGATTTTATAATTTTTATTTTTTTGCTTTATTTTCTTGATAAACTCAACCATTTAAGTTAAATTTTACTTGATTACTTGGAATTTATATTTTTTAAATACTCTGGCTAATTGGGGTAGAAGATAAAACGTTACTTCTCATTTAAATATTCACGAAATTACATGTTTTATAAAAACGCACAATAAAAAGTACTTAAACATTTATTTAATACAAATATATTATTTGAATGTGCGATTTTAATGATCGAGACAAACTAAACATTTTGTGTTGTAAAATTTGTACTTTTATGGTATGATTTCATAAAAAAATATTTAAAGGTAATCGTTGTATATCCTACCCTTAAAAAGGTTAGAGTCTTTCGAAAATTAAAAATCTAAATTTCAAGTTAAATTGAAACAAAACTGTTGGGTTAGTAGAAAAAATCGTAACTGTTTATTGCAACCTCATTTTTCAAAATACGTACATTGAAAACTTTATGATAAACAGCTTTAAAAATAATTTAAAAAATGAGCTAAAATAATTCCCTTTCTTTCTCAGGACTAAAATCTTAATTTGAGAGAAAACGTTGTAGATTGTTTTAAGTTATAATAATGGAATACTATTAATGAACATTACTATTAACAGAAATCCCTTTCCTTTTTAAAACACTTATTAAGTTACGGTCACGGAATCACATTGGGACTTTGTTAAAATCACTAAGCCTCAAGGGTATGGTTTGGTTTAGTATGAACGAGCTCCACAGGGAAATGAGGATTTTATGCTCGTCCAATGTCCCATTTTGTTTAACAAACATTTTACAAATCTTTTATTTGTTCTTTCCATTTTAATGATGGATGAAATATTTACTTATACAGGGTGATTATAGAGTTCCTTTAATGATCTTCGTTATTTTTGTTATTTAAAATAAGTTAAAAATGTTTTTATATACATAGTGTGTTGCACAACATAAAACATTTCTTGGAGCTTGGGAGGGGAAGAAGGTTGACAATTTAAATGTAAAGGTAGGTCATATAATACACCATCGTAAATCCAATTGAAAGAGAAACAGAATAGTAGAAACTAGGATTTAGAATCTTGTTTTATTTCAAAGTAATGGACTATCAAAGTTCTGGGAAACGATATTTTTACAATAACATTAAAGCAGAATTTATTAATATTAGGAATAAGTAGGTTGTTGAGGTAAATTTAAGACATTTTGAAAAAAGGAACTCTAAATAAATGTACTACGGTAACACTAATTTAACCGAGTTTCTATTTGTATTTAAAATAATGTTCATATAAATGGAACCTGGATCTTTTTTCCAGAACTTGTAAAAAAGCCAACAAGTTAAATCGAAACATAAAGAAAATGCTTAAACTTAAACCTACGTTTTTTATGCTTTATGTCTCCGTAATTTCTATAAAATGGTTCCAGCGGGTTTTTGTATTCCTGTTCGTACTCGTTTAGGTGTCTACATCCAGACTGTAAAATAAATACAATGTATTACAATGTAAAACTCTATTAGTTGTAATTCTTAGTTCTTGCACATTTGCGCAATAATTGCACTCTCACAGCTCAATCGTTCTTCTATATAGTTGCCCAATATCAAGTCCATTAAAAACTGTTGTAAATCTATCAATATGAACACAATATTTTTATAACTGCAAAACTTTAGCGCAAGGGGCTAAAATTTAATATTTCAAACTGTTGTACCTTAGGTGTCAAAATAAAAATGGCAAACAAAAGTTTCAATTAGATAAATGTTATATATATTTTATTTACGATTTTGTTGTTGTATGTTTTTGATTTCTCTTATGTTTTACAGTTCTGTTAGTTATATTCCTCCATGAAAAACACACGGACAGATAAACATGATGCAAATACATTAGTTGTTAACAATAGTCTAAAAATGATGTAATAATTGCATATTTGGTGTACATACAATATGAATTTTAGATTCCATAAACAATATCTCGGTCGAACCCACTTATAGTTTATAGTTTAGATTATATTAAAATTTTGCTGCGTCGAGTTACCTTAATGATAATACTTGCCGAGAAACCTTTAGTGGATATCATCGGTAAACAAGGACAGAGACAGAGATATGTGTGCTTAAGCTTATTTCTACTGCTTTGTTGTAAAATGTTATGCTTACATTGTTCAATTCTTGGTATTCATAATCCTGCCTTTCTATTTCTGTACTTATTACTACACTAAAATCAAAACTTATTTACAGCTTAAATAATTATATTTGGCAGCCTAATGAGTGAAAATCAAGCTAAATTTCTCATTATATTTCAGTATATTAGGTTTAAAGAGTGTCATCAAAATGGATTTAGCGCTTGAAAACTCTCTTGGAAAACAAATGTGGCACAACAAAGTAATCTTGTGCGATACACCTTGATTTCCCTCAATGTTTTGCCTCATACATCATATTAGCACCATCGAGGTAATACACAGTTGTAATAGTAGCAAAGTTAACATTAGGGTGAAAAAAGCTCGAAAATTAAAACATGAAATCACGAAAATATGCAGCTTGCAAGAGCGGGAAATACGTGAGTAAGCACCTATGTTTTAACTCGGGAAATAACATTTTTCCATAGTATTAAAATCTACCTGGTTTCTAAAAAAAAAAAAAAAAAATACTAGAAATGTGTATTCCGCCAAGGCTTGCTCTGATAATCTAACAACTTTGTAGTTACTTTCTGCTGTATTGCTACCATACTAATGCATTACATACTTAAATAAGCCAATACTTTAACATGGCATATTTCTACTTTTATTCAACATTTTTCTTAAAGCTATTTTTTTACTTTATAAGAATAATTTTTTTAAAAGTCAAAATTATTCAATTTGTAACCAACTAAAAACTATTATTTTCTATAGTTGGTTTAGAAATAGTTTTATTAGCTAGGCGACTGGCACTCAATGCATAAAATGTCTTATTCGTTGATATTTTTACAAAAGAAAACATAATATTACAGAAAAAAAGTGTAATAGAAAGAAACCAATCCAGCAGATGTTTATACCTGTGCTCTTTTAGGTCTGCGAAATATTCATAAATAAGTGTTAGTTTGTAAACTTTTTAATTTTTATTGTTTGGTATTGTTTTTATGTAGTGTTTGTATATTTGCTAAGTTGTGTTTGTATATTTGTTAAGTTGTACAAAATTCTTACACAAAAATTGTTCAATAAAGCAGTGCTTATTATTATTAGATACAATAGAGTTATAAGATATTGTATTAAAAAAATAAAAATTTTGAATGGCCACATTTAATATGCATGTGCATATTAATATGCATTAATGTGGATGTGTAGTATTTAAGAAGTACACTACACACATCAATAATAAAGTCGTAAATAGTTAATAAATATTCGAAACAGAAATAAAACATCTGAAAAAAGTAAGTCTAAATTTATTCTCATGAGCTTATCAGCGGTATGTCGCTTTTGCTAACCCAAATAAATTTTTTACACAAATAAACCTGACTGGTAAAAATTTGCTGCTCCTAAACAAACATACTGTATCAAGTAAAATAACACTGTCTGTTATTGCAACTGCAATTTGTTATTGTTTAGTTTGTTACAAAAACAACGGCAACGATTGTGCTCTGTTTTGTTTGTTTTTGGGAAACAATTAATAAAATTGTATACGTCGATCTTTGTATTTTGTATGTTTAATTAACATATAATAACTTACTTTGATTGAATGTGCTCATATAATATATATTTATACATATATAGGTAAAGTTGTGATTTGAAGTTTAGAGATTAAGTAATTAAATAATTAAAATACAACTGAACCACCATCGAATGGTGTAGCTTAATTTATAAACCCTTGATATAATTTGTATAGTGAAGGAAAACATCTTCCGAAGTAAGCCATCAATAACCACGAAGTGAGTTTCAGGTCAGTTTTTACATGAGAAATAACTAAATACGTTAGAAGCATGGAGCAACAAGAAGATCAAAGATCTTCAACAACTCTACGAGAGTTAGCTAAACCTTAATGGAAGGCATATAGAAAATGTGTGTGTTAAAAACTACAGTTTTCGGCTTCCTTTTACTTTCTATATTTGTCTAAAAATAAAACAACGTTTATTAATATTACTATTTCAGTACTGTTTATATTGGTATGTACTGTACACACATATATTTATATTTGCCTTATAACACACTCTAGTAGCCTTAAGCCTATAAGATATATAAATAACAAGTAACACAAAACTCATTACAACGTTAAAGATAAGGGGACATCTGTAGAACTACTGCAGTACAGCGGAAGAATAGCATTTGGAATTAAAATACAATCTCTACTCTTGGGAAACCCTGATGTCACGCTTCTAGAGAGATAAAATTGATCTACGTTCCTGTAATCTTTTGCCCTGTATTCTTTTGTTTACTTTTACGAATCATAAATATAACGTCATTCCTGTTTAATTTAACGTTATAAGTAAGCGATTGTATATTTCACTCCACGAAAATTTTCCCATAACAATAATAACATCTAGATCGTTTGTTAAATATTTCGAATTAACTATCTAACCAATACGGACTTAGTGGTACGGACTAGTAGAAGGAAGTGCCAACTTTCAAACACATTGTTGCTGTACTACACTAAAATAAAAAACAAAAATGTCATAATTTAAACAAAGTTTTAGATCTTGTTCACCGTTTAGCTTTTCAGAACTCCCTACAGACACTTTTAGCTACTTTTCATGAGTCAAAGTCAATTAAAATATCCTCAAGTCTCTGATTTTTACACAGCTATGTGGTTTTACCGCTTGTACAACATATTTAACTGGGTTATCCATTTATCTAAATAAATATATTTTAAAATATCTTTTCTATTAAAATATGAAATAAAATCCTTTATAAATGTTTCGTATTTTCGCGGTATTTAAAATCAAACATTTCAAACGGCATTCATTTTGAATTAGGCGGTTGGAAAGAATAATTTTTTTACAGTACTTTAATTGTTATGGCATAAAACTCGATGCAGACTATCAAATTATATTCATCCGTTTTTTATGTAAACGTTTACAAGTGAAAAAAACAAAAATGGAGACTGTGTACAAAACTCGAAAGTTTTTGACTTTTTATTAGTGATATTGTGAATAAAGGCCCAGGAACAACAATACCTAAAAGTATTTTTAGATTTTTAGTTTTGAAATATACTTTATTTTAAAGGAAAGTAATATAAAAAAAAAACTATTAAATTATAACTAACTATAATTAGGTGTGACTATGCTGACCCAATAAAGTAGGGTGAGATGGAGTAATTCTTATAAACACTTTGCAAATTATAGTTAAACTAAGTTAATAATTTGAAAAGATTAATATGTCTGTAATTCTGTCTCTATATTCTATATAAATAAATTAAAAGAATATTAAAGATTGTGTTCTTTAAAAAACAACAAACTTTTCACGATTTTTGTGAATATCAGTAATTTAGTTTTGCATGTACATTGCATTATTATCAATATTGTATTATTAGTTATTACTTATTTATAATTGACTAAAACATAAGCTGAATTTTTATGAATTCATATCTATTGATGGTGTAGGCCTACTTTATTTTTGATGTGTTTGGTTACATCACTATAAATAAATAGCACCTCTTATTGAACAATATTGTAGATAATTTCTCTCTAAAAAAAAACTTACATGTAGAAAGAAATAAAAGATATATTTGTTTAAATACAAAAAAAAAAAAAACATACGGATAAGATAACTGCCTTTATTTCTATAGTTGATGTATATGTAATAAATTATGTTCTATTGGACAACAATAGGACAACTAGCTTTTAAATAGTTCCTAGTTTTCTAAAAAAAATTATTTGAATTGAATCTAGTGTAGAACTAAGAGTAAATGCACCAAATACAAAACAAACGTTCAACTTATCGATAACCAATTAGGTCACACTTTGTGTTCAGAAAATGACAAATACAGAAGCTATAATTTCTCTGCGAACTTTACTTCCCGCATAACTTTTCCAAATCTGATGCCAAGTTATAACTTTGGTCACGTATTAAACTTGAAATAAAGTTAGTGATGTCTCTGTACTGTAATTAACTTCCGAATACACTACTATTCTAACACAAAAAGGAAAATTTTTTGATTATTTTAAACATTTCCCCGATTAAATTAAATCAAGATTTCTAGTAAAAATAGAATTTGTTTAGTTAAATATCTCGTGAAACTGCTTTTAAACGGGCTTTTAAACTGCTTTTATAAAATAAAATATAGACTATACCTCACCGTTGTGTCATACAGCGAATTTGACCGAAAGTTAAGTTTTTCATTTTAGTTCATTTCAATAGTTCATGTTTGTTCAACTTTAATGCTCCATATATGTTTTAATGTATGTTAATGTTTTTAATGTTGTTATTGTTTTAATGTTCAAAAACCTCAAATGAATGAAAATCTGATTATGGGTCATAAGCCCTGATTCACATAACTAAAAGAAAATTAGAAGTCACAGACGGTGGAAGTATTTTATAACTTATTACCCTGGTTATAGCGAACATTAGAAAGGCGGTTTTTAGTGTTTTGCAAGCATTTTTTTTTTAAATTCGCCAAAAATAGTAAATGAACCCTAATCCAAAAGTGTTCCATAGATTTTTTTTTGTAGAAAAACTTCAAAGAATTAAAATATGCCACTAAAAATTATTTATTTTTAAAATTGTAAAAGTTATTAGCTTAGAAATAAAAAATGGTTATAAGCGGAAGGAAAAATCCAAATTTATGCCTACATAAAAAATAGTAAAAAATGTTTGTAATTTTATTCAAAATATAAAAATGTTTTGTAATTTAGTTCTAAATATAAATGTGTAAAAATGTATTTCAATTTCAAAATTGTATAGTTGAAAATACCAATGTTTACGTTCAAACTACAAATACGCTAATAAAATATGCATATTTTCAAACCGAATATTCCTATATATTTTTTACTTACTCCAAAATAAAATTTTATTATACCAAATTGTAGAGAATAAATGATAGAATTGAACAGTAAGATTGGAAATTACAAAAACCTTACATTTTCTGATCAGATACAACAGAACGAACAAAAATGGGTAAACGTTTGACGATTTTTACCAAAAATCCTATAAACAAAGTTGTATAATATCGAAGAAATATTTTTGTAATTTTTTTCAAGATATAAAAAAGTTGTAAAAAATAGTTATAAAGAGAAATCTGTAAAAAATATCATAGGCCTACACTTCCCCAAAACGCATTGCAATCACATAAGCAAATCTGTCAAATTTAGGTTAGGTTAGGGTAAATTATTTTATAACACTTTACAAACATAATTTCATTAAAAAACACAATAACACATTCTACACTTATTTATTTATAAAGGTAACACAATATAACACAGTTTTTTAAACTATAAACACTTTCAATTCAGTAAAATATCAAGATAAATAACATTTACATCTAAACGCTTTGAGATATGCTTGGAAAATGGTGTCGTAAACTGTCTTGAAAAGGTAGTTTCTCTATTCAGTTTGTGCCAACCTAATAACACTAAACCTTTTCAACCGATTATTGAATAAAACTTTAGAAATTTTTTTAAATGGCATATTACACATCTTAGGAATAAATCGATTTCAAAAATGATTCCTTATGGCCCAATCTTTGACCGATGGCAATTATTCTATATTCTATATCTGGAAACCTAATGTAGCCACAGATGATTGAAAAATTAAAAATACCACTTGAAAGATAAAAATCTGATGATTCCAATGCGATGATGATCTTTGTGATAATTGACAACTGTGAAGAGTTGCAGATCGTTGAAAATGACAAATATATACGTTCTTAACGTCGCGATTTCGCACGGAAAACATCTGTTTGAGCCTTTACAATTTTGAGACGATGATTACGTACGTAAATATACGTTTTACGAAAACGTTTAAAATACAAAAATTAAAGTTTAATTCATTTCCTTTCCAATGGTGCTGGTTTTATTACGATTGGATGAATTTAAGGCATTAATTAATCGATAATACAAATTTTTGCAAATTCTCGCTAATTGTCGAAATGGCTGCATCTTGCGCCTGAGAGAACGTCACTTTGGGCAGTCTGGCACTGTGAGGGTCATTTTTCTCTTGACGTAAATAGGATAAATTATTTTAAAGATTACATTGAAATTCTAGAAATTAGATATATTGATTAAAATTATAAAATTTTGTTAGAAAATACTTACACATACTTAACCGTACCTTCTCGTCTCTGTAATTATTGAAAATATGTTTTATCTAGCGAATCTCACGCTAGAGATATATTGATTCGACCACTCAAATCTGGTGGAATGCTCCTATTTAAGACTGTAATAAACCATTATTAAAAGAAACATAAGTTTGGTACAAACAAATTGCCGATAAAAACACGAAAAACTTTAATCAGCAGAAAAGTGACAACCCCTTTCTCATCAAAAAGATACTTAGATTTTGTTATTATGACATCATGAAAAAAAGGAAAAATACAATCTGCTAGTATCGTAAATTTTGGTTTTAGGTTTGAGCCAAACTATCGCCGACTCTGTAATTAGTTCGTCTCGAGTGTCTTGTTTTATTGTTTTTGTAATTTGTTCTTGGCAACTAATTTGTCTTATAAATAAATTTGCAAAACAAACTGTACAAATTTAGCCAAGTTGATCACATTTGGCAACATATGTTAAAAATATAAACGTACACTACTCCTATGCTTGTTATATTTTATTTAGTTTTATAATTACTGTTCTTTGTTTTATAATTACCGTGGTTTCGAGATTTGACTGTTCTACATTATTGACCATTTAAAACATAAACATAATAATGCTTTCACTTCTTCCATATTCAATAGTCGTACAATATTAGAATATTAGTAGCTAAGCAATAGTTTTAAGAAATTATATCATCTACCTTATTGAAACTTCTAGAGCCATATTAAATTCTTAAGTAATCCCAATATTGAAAATGTGTAAATCCTCATACGTATATATCTACTCATATGTTTTAAACCATAAGTAATAAATTTAATACGTGCACATTTTAATTGCATAAATATAATCATTTTTAAACACTGAGAATGTTATAAAATAATGAGTAAGGAATATGGACGAAACATGATAATTGAAAGGAATAAAACTCGTTCCGTAAGAACATAGACAACTTCTCGATTGACTCTCCTTCGCAGATGTGCTACTCTTTACAATGGACCTGAAATTGATTAAACGGAAGATAAAGATGATAAAAAAAGGTTATCTGTAAGGAAAAATCAAAAGCTATTTTATAATTTTAAAAAATATGCTTGCATATAGCAGACCGATTAACTAGAAAAGATTCTAAAATACTAAACAAAATGTAAGTTCCTTACCTAGGAAAAATAATAACCCTGAACAAAAATAATTATAAATACCAATAAATATAGAGCCAGGAAGATAAAAAACACATACATTTTTACTATGAAATAATTTTGATAAAAATCAATTTCATATCACGAGAAATATAAACAATAAAACATGTCAATAAAGACAGATTTAATTTATAAGAAGAACAATTAAAGTTCTTAGATAAAATTTTGTGAAACAAGAAACCAACCTCAGAAGAATAATTCTCATTTCCACTGAATAAAATACAGTATGCACGATTTCGTTCTATGTTAAGCCTCGTTCGGTTGTTTACTATAGCGATAGTTTATTTCTGTTGCAGAATCGAAAAAGATGTTTTTAATTTCGCCTACGTAATTTATTATTTTGTAATTGAGTACAAAAATTACTTTACCAAAATTTAATGTACTACAATAGTTACGTTTGCACTACAGCAGTTAAGTCTGAACTATAGTAGTTAAGTATTTACCATGATAGTTAAATATTTGCTGAAGTAGTTAAATCTGTACTGCAGTAGTTAATTTTATACTATAAGTAGTTAAGTCTGTACTACAGTAGTTATGTCTGTACTATTAAAAAGTATGTACTGCAGTAGTAAAATCTGTACTATAGTAGTTAAATATGTACTACATTAGTTAATTATGTACCTTAATAGTTAAATCTGTACTACAGTAATTCATTTTGTAATACTGTAGTTAGGTTTATTATTGCTACGGTTAAATCTGTACTACATCAGGTTTATACTATAGTCTGTACTGTAGCAGTTAAGACTGAACTATAGTAGTTAAATCTGTAATGCAGTGTTATATATGTATCATAGAAGTTAAGTAATTGCAGTTAAGTTATTACTACATAAGATAATTCCGTACTAGAGTAGAACTTCAATTATACGAATTTATGTGGGTCTAGTTTGGTTTAAATGCCGAAATTTTGATAGTTATAAAAAACAATTAGTTAACACATATGCTTGACATAGAAGAGGCTGCTTTTATAAAGTAGGTTAAAAAATAGTAAAATGTCCTATACATTATTTAGTCCTCTCTGCTTTTGGTCCCGCAATCAGTTTATGAATACATTTCCATATAAAAGTTAAATTTGACGTCCTCACATTTCAATAATTCAATAATCGATACATTATGACCGACTGTTAAAATATTTACCACAACTTTATAGTATTTGTTTGCTGGATATATTTTTGTGACCTTATTATCAAAGACGGCTACGACGAGACTTTGTACAAAGTTTTCGAGGAAATAAAACTTCTATACTTCTCGACTAGGGAAAGGTCGGTAATATTAAGTCTGGTTAGGAACTAAATTCTCTCCTTCGCTTAAGTTTCTTGTCACTGTTTCCAATGTTTCCCTTTCACTCTGATACTATTTATTATGTTTAAATACCTCTAAATGTTTAAAAATGTAAAAACCAGAAAAATTATTGTTGGTAATTTGAAAGAATAAAGTTTTCCTTGGATATCCAGAACTAAGAGTCGTCAATTTAATAACTATTTCAAAATCATAATATATTCTGTAGTGAAGACTATGCTTTTTAAAATTAATAATTCAAGATAAATATTTAGTTTTATAAAAAGGCATTGAATAACAAACAAACTCAAATAAATTTCACTACTTTTCACTGTGTTAACAATTAGGATTCTATGAAAGTTTAGTGGAAACCCGCAGTTTTTCGTGAAATATTATAACCACCGAATAAGAAACACAATTAGAATGCAGTTAGTTCACGTTTCTAAATGTATTTCAAGAATATCTTCTCCCTCTCTCCTTTCATAAACATACTATTTCTCTTTTTAAACCTTTGTCACAAATTCGCACCCTCCTGTTCTCTATTCCTCGATCACTCATTCAAATTTTTTCCGGCGCTCATTCTTATTTTCAAACCTTCATTCTGTTACATAATATCTTCCTATTGCTTTCCACACTTTATGGTCAAACTCTCTCAGACAGTCAGATTGCCTCTATTTTTATTTCTCTTTCCAATTTCCCCTCTCCTTTAACTCGATAGAGAATAAACGCCCCAGTTGGTATAGGACTTATTCAATAGTCTATCGGGCCGAGTTCATGTCTAGTACACATTCAGAAGAACGCCATCTTTAATAACGATCTAAAAAATCAAAATTTAAAAGAAATATGCTAAACATATTTAGATTAATCAGGTTAAATATTTTTTCTGTGAAATATTACAAAAACTTATTTGTATAAAAATGATTTTTTGGGGATTTGTAAAGTTTATCGGATAAGTTTATCGGGGAGTTTTTTCGGAGTTGTAAGTTTGTCGGAGTTTATCGGACTCTCTTGTAAACCGTGACCACAAGTGGAAAATCGGAACTGAACTATTTCACTTTATTGTTGATAAATTGAATTTCATTTCCACTTGGAACCACGCAATTATAAACAGCGTTATATTTTCTTCGACTATTACTCAACAGTCTTAAAAATTCATACGAACTAATTAAATTCTTCATTCAATTAGCTTTGGTAATATTTATGTACTTTTTATCTCAAAATTGGCTCGCATGGGTTTAAATTAGGTTTGACATTGCGTGAATAGAAAAGGCGAAACGATCGTAAAGGAGAAATAAATACAGATACTGGACTGTGAGCAGAACAAACTGCATTTATATTTATTTTATATTTAGCTATATGTAAACAAATGAAACTAGTAATGACAATGCCTATAAACTAACTGGTCTCAAGAGCTAAGAAAATATTTAATAACTATTCGAGCTACATAAGGGTCAAGCTACATAGGTCAACCTACAAAAACTGTTAGCAGCCTATTTCAAAATTGTATTTAGAAAATGGAATAGAGTTTTTCTATTTAATGTGTTTTATAGAGTTATGAGTACTTTCAGTAAGGGTGGAGAGTGTTTATTAAAGCTCTTCAATAATTGCCTTGGTTCTACTCGCAGTGGAAATGGTCGCACTGGATAAAACTGGATAATTGATTTTAGGATTTTGGACTGATTTGCTTCCCTCACAGCGAACAAACTCGGCCGTCAGCCTTTGATCAAAAAATGCCCCCACGGAAAATTCCCACACATAGATTTGAACTGGTCACTTTTATAGTATTTTACGATTGATCGATTTTGGGGGACTAAGCGAGCTCTAAGATTGTACTTTCGCTGTAGCGTCTTTCTACATCTCATATTTCTTCTCCCGGCGTTTTCTCTGACTCGTTCCTTTGTCAAGTTTCTTTTCTCTTTCTTTTCTCAATAACATTAAATTACCAGTGTTTATTGTTTATTCGCAGGCAGCTATACATGCTGCGTATACTATCGGATATTTTTTATTAGAGACCTCAAATTCTACAACGTTGCTGATGAAAGCACACAAAACTAAAATTGTTAAGTAATTAAATCATTCAAATAGTTATTTCGCTCAACATTTAGCCTAATAAAAACAATTTTGTATGTTATTATTAATTTTAAAAGTATAAATTAAAACACAATAATTAACCTCCCAAAATAATTGAGTTTGTTATATTTAGAAATAATAAAAAAGTATAGTTGATGAATGCATTTAATTGTAGTTAAAAATATCAATATACAGAGATAAAGACTTCATCCGATTGTTTTGGCAACTACACCATCCGAAAGGGAATCAAAAGGGCTACAAAAAAGGTATCATGAAATTTGTTGTTAAAATGTGCGGTTTTGAGAAATTTTGCTTTGAAATTTTCAAACTGCCGCCATTTTAAAACTCGTGATTGTATTTAATCGTTTATTTTTCTTCAGGTATATCATTGTTAGGTTTAACTTCATGCCAAAGTTGAACTCAAACCGTTCTTTAGATAAGAATTATTTTGTACAAAAAACAAAACGGCGGATATCTAGAAAACAAAGCTTTTCCGGGTCTGTGCTTGTATAAACTTTTTTTTTTTATTTTGACACATAGAACCATTCCCTGAAGTTTGGCCCTTTACTTATGGGACACCCTGTATAATACTGAAATATCTATCCATGTAAAGATGCTATTATTGTTTCTGTGAAATGTTTTAGTTTCAGTAGTATATTTGATGAAACATTTCACTTTAAAGTGTTGTTCATAAAGGATTTATCCGTATCAGTGAATAATTACCAGTGATACTAATATAGTTAGAATTTAAAACTTATTTATATTTTATAATATATTACCGAAGGACGGTAGCTAAATTTTGACAGTTTAATTCTTAAAGATCATAAAGCATTCCCAGGTTTGTGGTAAAATGTTGGAGGTAAAGCAAACAGTAGTTGTCCTGCTTTATATGAGATCTCCTTTGACGAACTCTATAACTAAAATTTATATTTTACTTAAATAATGTTGTGAATGCAATATTAATACAATAACGTTAAAAGTATTTACTCTATTGAAACTAACCTACAAGTATAAGCGACACACCCTTTCAGTAAGCAAACAGAATTAACAGAAAGGAAGTTCCGGGAATCACGATATTTCTTTTATTGACTAGTACTATTTACTATAGTACAGGTAACCAAGTTACTGGCATAGGGGGTTTTAACTAATGGGAGTTGGGAACAGTTCTAATAACATCGAAATAACTATATTCGACATCGATCTCCTATTCGACCGTTATATATAACACAAAAAAGTTTCATTCGTATAATGTTATTCAAGAATACATTCCATTCTTCATTTCCATTGTTTACCCAATTGAATATTCTTCACCTGAAACATCTTTTTGTATACAAAGTTATGAAAGTTTACTTCATAAGGAGTAGTAATATAAATACTGATACAATTTATTATTCAACCAGAAGTAGTTCTGCACTGCAATTAAAACGTCCAAAAGTAAACCGCTCCTGTTTTCAAAGATCCTTCTTATTTGTAGGCCCAAAAGTTTTTAATTTGCTTCCAATCCGCTTGAAAGCAGAAAAAATTATTCGTAACTTTTTAACTTCTGTGAAAAGTTGGCTGATGAAACTTGAAGTAATTGATTTTTTTTGTTTTTTTGTTTTTAAAGGCGAAAAACCTAGGTGGTTATCATCGGCTCGAAGTAATTGAAGACTTATTCTGTGTAACTAAGTAGTTTTTAAGTTATTCGTGTTTGTACAGTGCTGTGGTGTTCTATTTGTTGTATTTATGTTCTTGTCAGTGACCAGATGACTTTAAATTTATTGTAATTATTAGTATAGTTATATTTTATTTAGTTGTGTTTATAATTATTAGTACTAGTGCTTTGTTGCTGGTTTTCTTTCTCTGCCTATATATGTTTGTATTGTATGTCCTCTTGCCTCAGCGAGCCGCACATAGCAGTTAAAATGTATGTGTTAAAAGGTGGACCACACTAAAATTTTTATTTTTATTCTCTCTCAAATTATTATTATTAACATTTTTGTTTATTACTTTATCAAATGCACCAAACATCGGTTACAGGAAAAGATAGTTGGGTATTTCCTAGACACTAGTATATTGTTTAGTTGCATATAAAAAGGAATCAATAAAATTATTATTATTATTATTTCATTACTTTATGTCCTGTATTTAAAATATTTCCCAGTTTCCCACTAATGAGCGCTAACCCTTCCCAGCATCTGTTTGATTAATGACTTTGTGGTTTGTCATACCTGAAGTTTGCAAGATGCACTGGGGAGCAAATATTGTTTGTAAAACACCTACAGCCCCTTTGGGAATGTGGTGGGATATATAAAAACAATCCAAAACGACTGTTATTATAGTCAAATGTTTAGTTTTCAAGGACAATGAGATATAACTCCTAACTTATTTTAATTAATATTTTTTGCAGAAAAAACTAAACATTGTTCAATGGTAAAGCACTATTATTCAAGCTAGTATGTTTACTTGATGAATAAACTATAGTTAATCATAAAATGAGATGTTGGGAGCACTTGTTCAGAATCGTGAACGGCAACTTAAATAGTATATTTAAACATAATACATACAGAATTAGATTTTAAAAGTTAATAATTTAATAGAAGCAGTTACTAATTTTAAACACGGCCGAAGCTAGCTACCAACGTACTATATTTCCCGTTCATAACTTCAGTTACCGCCAGCTTTGAATAATTTTACACAAATAAATTGCAACCAAACACATTCACTTCAAATTGTGACGCGTCATCAATTAAAGTAGAAGATAAATTTACTGTGTGCCAATAAAATCCGTTGTCGTTAAATCATCCAATCGCGGCAAACTAAAACCGTAAACCTTGCTTCAGCTCACATCACAAATTACTTGTCGAGATTTTCCAAATTTCCAGCGTCGTGTATTGTTGGAACTTTGCAACTTTGTTTACATCTTTATGAAGTTCCAAACGGTACGCATTTTTTAAATATAATCGACCATGAATGTGGAAAGATTTTCGTGATTCCAAATTACTGTATACAATAATTTTACCTTATTGATTCCGTCTTGTGACTTCGTCTGCGTTTTTTATAATGACGCGTTTCGAAACCTATGTTTCATCATCAGATTATTTAATAAATAATTAAAAGTTCACATTACAAAAACACAACAACATACAACTCACGACACATAACACAAATAAATTGTCCGGTAGACGTCTACTACGGCGGGCGGTCGAGCGACAACTGATAAGTCGAGGTATTCCGTCGCAAAGACTCGGAGATCTTTATGGCCGAGTCATATAATAAGATTGATTTAAAATGCAATTGGTCATTGAGTAATGCATTGCTATTGTATTTATTAGCTTTATAAATTTCAAATTCCTCCAGCGCGTTCATATAAGTGCCTTTTGTGCAGATGTGAATGGGTTTAAAATTGGTAGCGAAATCACTGTATTGGTGGTTATTGTCAATGAGGTGAATCGCGTAATTTGGCTTGTTTCCGTCCAAACTTTTCTTAGGCAAATGTCCTTTAAACCGTGTTGAAAATGGCCTGCCGGTTTGACCTATATAGAATTTGTCACAATCATTGCATTGGATTCTGTATACCCCAGTTCTTTCTTCAACGGGTCTATTTATTTTTTGACTGAGTATTTTTCGTACACTATTGTTGGTGCGGAACGCTGTAGTAATGTTGATTTTACGAAGGGTGTTACTTATAATATTGGGAAGGATGTTACCCTATAATGAGGATACATACTTAGTTTTTGTTTTTTCCCTCTGAATGTTGTTATTTTTGTTCTTGTGTTTTTTAACTAAGTTGTCAACCATTTTGCATTTGTATCCAATGGCCACTGCTATGTGTTTAATCACATTTAACTCAACATGAAAAGCGTCGTCCTCAAGTGGTACGGAAAGTAATCGGTGTACAAAGCTATTGTAGGCTGCCATTTTTTAGTTGATAGGATGGTGTAAATCAGCATGGATTGTGGTGTCCGTGGTGGTCGGTTTCCTATAGATATTATATTTAAATGTGTCCTTGTGTTTAGATACAGTAATATCCAAAAAATTTAACTTTTGTTCTGTTTCAATTTCAAGGATAAATTGAATATTTAGGTTTATGCTGTTCAAATAATTTTTCAACTGTACGATTTGTCTTACTGTCCCGTCATATACAATAAACGTATCGTCCACATAACGGGTGTAATGCACAATTTGTTCACATAATTTATTATTATTTTTTGTGAATAGGTGAGTGTTTTTATAATAATTCAGGTAAACATCAGCTAACAGACCCGATAACGGTGAGCCCATGGCTAAACCTTCTGCCTGCCTGAAGTATTTGTCGTCAAAAGTAAAATAATTCTGTTTGAGGAGTACAGTTAACAGGTTGATCAGTTAATGTACAGCATCAGTACTTAAAATGATCGTCTTGATGAGATTACCTCATAAATATCAATGGTATCGTGGACAGGCACATTCGTGTATACATTCACTATGTCGAACGATGCGATTTTATAACTAGATTGTAGTTTTAAGTTTTTGATCCCATCGATAAAATCGATGCTATTAATGACACTGCGGTTATTATCCAAAATAATACACCTTTTTATCAAACTTACTAATTGTTTTGCAGTACAGTAACCCGGTGCGGTAGTGTAATTAATGAGTGGTCTGATTGGCGTGTTAGGTTTGTTTATCTTGGGGAGACCAGTAAATTGGGGAGCATGAGCGTTTATGGGTTTCAAAGCGCGGCGTGTAGGTAAGTCAAATAAATGTGTACAAGAATTCAACGCAGCATTCAGAGATTTGACGTAATCTTTGGTCGGATCTGTTGCTAGAGTTTCAATGTTATTGCCATTAATGAACTCATAGGTTTTAAAAATATACACATCTTTATACATTATGACCATTGTATTACCCTTATCGGCCTTAGTGACGAGGGCGGCATTGCTGTTTAATTTCTCCTGTATATTATTAAGTGTTCTATGTACACGTGCAAATTTATTACGTACGTTGTACGTCATATTACTATATTTACTCTTATTCAGGCAGATATTCAGTTTATTATTAATCAGCACTCTAGACTCGTTTTGAAGTTTATAGTCGGGTATCGATTTAATGACAGACTCGGCATTGATTATTTCATGAACTATATGGTTGTTATTAGCATGAGGAACATTGTACTTTAGGCCTTTAGTGAGTACATCCATTTCATCTTTGTCAAAATCAATTTCTGTTAAGTTTGAGACTCGTGCATAGAATTCGTGTTTGCATAGGACTTTGTTCTGTGGATATTGTTTGTTTAAGAGACTCTGAAACTTCTGCGTTTGTTTGTCAAAAGTACGTTTCAAGATAAGACCAATATAGTTATTGACAAACTCCATTATATTGTCGATTAAAGCTGGGTGGAAACTATTAAGTAACAATAAATGTGCCCTGTACAGTTTCGTATTTAGACTCGCCTTTTTGGAATATAAAGATTTTAATTCTTGTTTGAGCCACATTGTTTCGGCGCGTTCTTTTATTTTCATTGCTGTCTTAGAAATGTTAGTTATCTTTATATTGACATATTTCGGTGTCACATCATGAGCAATACATAACTTGTTGAATTTTATGTTAAGGTCAGTTTTTAATAACCTTAATTTAATGTTCTGGAACAAGTTATGTGCTGGATTCAAATTTTGATGTTAAAGGCTTTTTTCAAATTTGACCTACACAGTCATGTTTACCAAGTTCCAATGTGTTAATTTATCACTAGTACAAATAAATATAAATTGAATACTTATTTTGAAAATATTTAATTCGAATTTGTATGAATCTACTTTGTTGGAAAATGTATGTCACAAAAAAGACTACCTTAACAATATAGTCACAACTATGAAAAATGTTTACAATTATTTTTAAAACAATGCAGTTAGTAACAACTGAGAATAAATCATTTCAACATTAATAGAATAAACTCAGGAAATAAATTAATTAATACCCTTATATTCTGTAACTATATTCTTCAAGTGATTAATTAGCTATGTTAATAAGTAACTTTATAAAATTTATTAAAATAATTATATATGTAGTGCTTATATAACAGCAATTTATGAGCATATAATGGTATATATGTATATGTTATATGGTGTAATTATGTAGGTATAAACTTTGTTGAACATTTTGTGTGTGCTTAGCGTTACAAAAATCAGAGTTTGTAATATACAAAATCCGATTGTATAGTTATAAACTTAATAGATAAAGCAAGGAAAGTGAGAACAGATTAAGATTACATTAAATTACGTAATATCTACTACTGCCTTTGCAATCCGTTATCTGTTTTCTGAATCGTGATAGTAGAAAATCAGTTCGTATGCGTACTTTTAAGTACGCTCTGTTAGTTTAGCCTAGAAATATTGTTAAAAGTTCAATTTATAATTATGAATCATGTTCTACGACTGTGTTTTTATATAAGGTGCACAGTGTTTGTGGATAACAGTATTTTCATTAATATGCCAAATATTTTTTAATTGTAAATTAAAAATTTTGGTAAATAATTAAGCTTTCAGATTCGTTTATCTTAATCAAATGGTACAATAAGTTTAGGTCTAACTTATACATTTAAAATGGCTTTAATAAGCCATTTATATCTATTTAGGAATATTTTACTATCTTTTAGACCTATTATTACCGTTGGTTGAATTAAAGATCAGTTTGAATAAGAAATTAGCCGAATTAGTTTTAATGTGGAATGGGTATAATATAAATTTAATGTTTTAATTAATTTATTTATTTTTCTAAGTTTGTAAGCATATTTTTGATATTAATAAATTTGTCTTAGTTTACTCTAACCGTTGTATATGTTTTAGACTTATTAATTCACAACTAACACTATAGTAGAAATAAATTAAAAGTTAGTTTGTAAATTGTGGACATTATATGTAATATTATTTGTGTAAAATTACAATGTGTATTAAATAAAAATTATTTAAAAACACTGAAATTAAAAAATGTATTAAGTACCATTTCATTGATCTAATGGCTCAATATTTAGAATATTATAGCTTTTAAGTTATACAACCTTATTAAAGGTTTTAATGATCTTTTGTCTTTTCGATATATTATGTACATTAAAATCACTCCTATTTGTTGAAATAATGATAATTTTAAATGCGAACCTAGCCCAACTAATTGGAAGTAAAAACAAATATTAACGAGAAATATGTAGGTATATATTTTAAAATGTAAAAGTCAATAATAAATCAAATTTAGAAGTTGTACCGGCCGTTTTACTAAGAGACTGTACATGTATTAATAAGAGATTTTTTTATTTATTTTTCTTACCTTTTGAGTGAAAAATAAGCTTCAGAAACACCAGAGTTAACCACTTTCAATGAATTGGTTAAAGAGTAAAACAGGATTTGCATAACAATATTTACTTTTTAAGACAAAAGTATATTCACCCTTAAGTAATAGTTAATACGCCCTTAAGTAAAACTTTATTCGTCCTTAAATAAAAAGGGTATAATATATTTCATAAATGCAAAAATATACCTGACTTATGTTTTAAAACAAATAAAACCCTACCTTATATTTGTAAACAAATGAAAACCCTACCTTATATTTTTGTAAACAAATGAAAAACCTACCTTATATTTGTAAAAAAATCAATCTATCCCTTATAGTTGTAAACAAATGAAAACCCTACCTTATATTACATTTATTAATATTTGTTGTCTGTTAAAGTACTATTTATTTTTAAGAATTACATTTTGTAAATGTTTGTAATTTTGTATATTATGTTTGTAATTTTGTATTGGGGTTAGGTGGAAGAGATGACTAAATAGTCCTAACCTCGCCCCAAAAAAATAAAGTCAATATCTATCTTTTTTTGTTCCTATCTATATTTGTAAACAAAGGAAACCCTACCTTATATTTGTAAACAAATGCAAACCCTACCTTATATTTGTAAATAAATGAAAACCCTACCTTATATTTGTAAATAAATGAAAACCCTTCCTTATATTTGTAAACAAGTGAAAACCCTCCATTATATTGAATTATAAAAATACTTAAATTTCTGTTACAGAGTAATAATTACACGTATATATCACGGAATGTATAGTACAGTATTAACTTATACATATTCATGCACACATATATCTTAAAGTAGAAGGCACTTGTGAAACAAAATTTTAAAATACTATATATATATATGCATTTATTTATATATGTACGTATACAAAACTAAAGAGTAAAATATGTCCAGATTTAAGGCTCTGGATACATAGCAAGTGTAAGAATCATAATTTATTTTTAAGTAAACGCTTATTCTTAGTAAACGAAAAACTAAGGTATTTATATATCATTTACAGTCCAATGAGGCAAACACAAACATATTATTCTTTTTAAGGGTAGTGATTCCATTTTACCCCTTTGACTCAAGTAATCGAAATGCAAATCTATATTCTTTCTTGTTCATCACCTAAGAATTAATTGTACCAAACTTCAGTTTCTAGTTTGTATTAGGTATATGGTATTAATAGTTATTGTATAGAGGTAGTTACATAATTTCATCCCGTTATACAATCGAAATAATGTTTACGGCGTTGGCTTCGTCTTGTGTTAATTAATTACTTTGCTAAATTTGGTTCTGATACGTCAAACTGACTGGGAGTTCATGTAGAGAACACGCATACAAATTCGATCTTAGGTACACAAAGACGTTACTTCTTTATATAATATATAGTTGTTATAAAATGTATATGTCTATTTGCAGAAACGTAGGTATGCTAATTTTCCTTCGGGTTATACTTTTGTTCTATTGTTTATGAGTTACTTTACAACGGCAGGAGAGTTATTTACAAAATTATAAGGGAATCTCAATACTTTTCTATAATCATTGTAAAGTAAATTGTATGTTATAAATAAATCACATCTTTTTACATTTTTTTATTGGTTGACCTTTTGTTTTAAAACAAAATAATTTAATAAACAAAATAATGTTCTTAGCTGGATATATCTCTGTACAGACATTACTACTCCACCTCCCCTACCCTTACTTCAGTGTACGATTAACAAATTTGAACTTATAGAGACAGCCTTAACAACAAAGCGTTTAACTATCTTAATTAATATCAAAGTTGGTACGTGCACTTTTCAGCTCTCCTAAATGTTTAGACAATTGTAAAACATTCTTATTTGATAATATACTTTATATGCAAATTGTAAAACAACCTCGTATATGCGAAAAACAGGATATAGCATCGGGAGCAGCTTACAGAGAATTTATAAATTTCTGGCTTCTCTAAGGCTGTAAATGCCCCATCTTAAATATTTGACATAAATAAACACAATTTTCTCTTTATATTTCTACAACACAGCGGATTAGTCAACGTTCTTGGACTACAAGCTTACCATGTTAACATTAAACTTAGGTTAGGAACGTCTTTGGAACTGACATAAAACGAGTAAAAAAACTACAAATTTGATATCTCGCAACCATTCACAAATACTTCTGATAATAATTACCAGCAATATCCTTTTCAAATTTAAACGTATGCAGCTCTAAGAAACACAGTTTAGCAATAATAACAACCTAGCTGAAGTTAAGGGGGCACTCCACCTTTAAAACAATTTTCTTTATTTTTATATTTTTTTTTAGTTTTATAATGTGAGTGTTGGTTATAGTGACTTTTCCATAAGTTTTGGCCCCCCACCCCCTCCCCCAAGGTTAGGGGGTTAATTTTTACGGATTTAACAAGGCTTCACTGTGGCAGACATAACTCAAGTTGTATTTGAGATAGCCTCATATTTTATGCTTTATTTTGAAGAGGGCATTCCCAACCTGTAGTATGGATATTAAATAAAATAAAATATTTCTGTAAAAATATGTTATTTAATTTTTTTATAAAAATTTTTAGTAAAATCTTTTTTTAATCATTTCTTAAAATCTTTATTATAGGAACTAATGTATATCCATACTACAGGTTGTACAATGAAATGTCCTCTTCAAAATAAAAAAATAAAAAATAGGAGGCTATCTCAATTACAACTTGAGTTATGTCTCAAATGTGAATGAAAACGTGAAAAACAAAACTTTCGGAAAACGGCCAAGAAAAAGACTCAGTTATTTGGAGAATATACATTTAGGCCTACGCGTTTCGTTTTTAGGTAAAATAAACTAATTATAAGCATATTATCTATAGTTATTATACAGACTGTCCCAAAAGTCCCGGACCGGTTTAATAACTCGTAAACGAAACTAGCTACAGTAATAATATTTCAGACATGACTCCTGGCTACAAAAAACTATTTTTTGAGTTGTTAGTCACTATTGCCCCTGCCCTCAAAACCCAAATTTGGGGGGTTGCCCCAAAT
Source organism: Philaenus spumarius (assembly GCA_018207615.1). Lineage (NCBI taxonomy): Eukaryota > Metazoa > Arthropoda > Insecta > Hemiptera > Aphrophoridae > Philaenus > Philaenus spumarius. The sequence continues at coordinate 6,674 of JAGFPH010006502.1, read as the reverse complement.
TTTTAAATGTAAACCCCTATTGAGTGACCCATCATTTTAAAGGTCTCATTGAGTTAAACACAACAGCGCAAATTGGAGGTCGATATTTTGCTCCTGTCCAAAATGGCTGACCTTTTATTGTTTCTTATGGTCATGTTATTTAAAATTGACCCCCATTGGTTGTATTAAACATTTTTATTGTTTTAAAACAAAGTAAACACACGCACAAAAGAGTTTAAAGTATAAAAACAAATTTGTCATACTTGGTAATAATAACAAAATGTTTTTCTTTACACTCAAAAACAAAGTTGCTTACCAAAGATGCTATCCAGGGTTTAGAGTAAGTATTCGAACTGCTTTCCTTCCACAATCACGCAGTGTGCTAGTCTGTAATAGTGATGCTATACTACATTCTGTATCATTTCCCCCGGTATTTGCTGAGCTTCGTGTGTTATTCGTTGTCGATGTTCAAAATGTTCAATTTTAAATTACATGACCATAAGAAACACTAAAAGGCCAGCTATTTTGGACAGGAGCAAGATATCGACCTCGGGTTTGCGCTGTTGTGATTAACTCAATGAGACCTTTAAAATGATGGGTCACTCGATAGGGGTTTACATTTAAAAATTTGGGGCAACCCCCCCCAAATTTGGTTTTTGGGGGCAGGGGCAATAGTGACTAACAACTCAAAAAATAGTTTTTTGTAGCCAGGAGTCATGTCTGAAATATTATTACTGTAGCTAGTTTCGTTTAGGAGTTATTAAACCGGTCCGGGACTTTTGGGACAGTCTGTATATCAAATTGCTCAGAAAATCACAGGAAACAAAACTAGGTGAAAACAATTTTTTTTCATTTTTATCAATATTAAGGTGGAGTGCCCCTTTAACTAAAAAAAATCCTTGTTTTAATTACCATATTTAGTCAGAATTTTGAAGTTATTAGTTTTAAAATTAATAAACTCATAATTAATACAAATCTGTGTTACTCAAAAATATTTTGTTAAGCTATAAAACTACAAATTTTATCTAATTACATTAAAGTAGTATTAGAATAATACAAAATTTCAATGTTAAAACAAATTATTGAATATTAAAATACCTTCTGTCAACAGTAGTGTTGTCTTAACAATTATGTTCTTTGAAGTGTTTCGGTACTATAGTAGTTTTAGAAGATGGAGTATGTTCAAAACTTGTCAACAAACACAGTTGCTTACACAACGCCAGTATTTGCAGAAGATTGCATTCAATTTAATTGTGTATATAGTAGCAGATATAGTTATTAAAATAGTATAGGGTTTCCCAAATAAATGATAATTTACCCAGAAACCAATCCGAACGTGTTCACTAGAACTGCAAGAATTAAACAAAAAGTTAAAATTTCAGCAAACTTCATCCTTGTATGAGTTAATTGAAACTGATGCAACGTCTTTTTAAAATTCGGCTTTATATACTACATCCGTCGTAAAATTTAAAGTTAGACGATAAAAGTTTGATTAAAAAGTTAGACAATAGGAACCTAGTCACGGCTATTAGATAATGATCTAGAAATCAATTATAATTTAATCACAATTGTTTCAGAAACATTTCTCAAAACGTAAAGCAATCAAGGACAAAAACAACATTAGTGATTTTTAATTAACCCTCGCTAATTTTCTTCAGAATGTTGCATAGTAATAGCATGCTGTGGTAATATAATTTCAAAACCGATAGAAAAACATTTTTTTAAATACAAGATATTCAGAACGCTCTACCAAAATTATTTGATATTGTTCTGAACCTAATACAATAGCATTATTAAAATTACCGATGGACCCACCAGAATACAGAGTATAAGATAAACATAATTATATTAACATCACATTTTGTTTCTCTCATTTTAAATGAATGTATATTTGGTATAACTTAGTTGCTTTAAAGTATTGATAAAATCAGCCATTTTTAATGGCTACCATATTTTATACACACTGTATATCAATCTATCAAACTCCCTTTCGATTTCGTAAATTTAATTTTTTACAAAATTTTCTAAGAGGTAGGAGTCGACTTAAAATTTTATCAATACCTCCCTCTCCCTAAAAGTTGTAGAGCATTAATCCTTGAGTTCAAAAAGTACCGATTTTTAATAGGAACGAGTACAAATTTTAACCTTATTGTTCCTGAGCAATATATTTCAAAATTGATGTTAGTTAGCAAGCTATTTAGACAATCAAAACTGTTTAATTTATAAAATAATTTTTAAATTAAACCTCGATCCACTAAGAGTCATATTGGGTTCAAAGTAAGGATTTTGAAACCAAGGAAAATTTGTAGGCTAATTATGGATCTGGAAGTACAGGGACTTTGACATTGAATGTGTGTTTATGACGAGATTATAAATGTCACTTTAAACCAAATTAAGCTAATAAAATGTGGGATGTTCTTTTGTTTTCAAAGACCAATCACCACTCATCTTTTCAGATTATAATATATGACTTTATTCTAACGGCGAAGTTAGTTCCATCAGATCCAGTTTTCCACTTCCATCAAACTAAAAAAAAAATAATACTGATTACATAACGAACATAAGAACCATTTTACACACAAAATAATAGAAATGATTACTAAATTTTATTGCTTCTCCATTGAACATCCATCGTGTAACCAAGCACTGTCTCATTAAAATTTAATCATACTATATATACATTTAAAGAGTAACTACTTTTGTTCCAATGTTGAAATAATTAAGTACATACTTACAGAGTAGCCATAAAACACATAACCCACTCTAACACCTGTAATGAAATTTATTTTGTTTTTACTCAGACTGATTTTATGTTGAGGTAGTAATGATTGGGCCTGTATATGTGTCCAATATATGGTAGCTAATAATGATAGCCTACTTACAAAACTGAGAAGCGGTGAAAGTTATCGATCCTTGTTACGACCAAAAACTAAGAGCCTTCGGGTGAACCTTTTGATGTCTGGTTTGCAACATTGTGTTCTCCTAAGATATCCCTTTAATTTGTTGTACAACTTGTCAAGGAAAATACTAAATAGGTGCAAACGTCATGTGCACCTATTTAGGATTTTCCTCCAACTCCCTGAGAGCTGTCCCCCTAAGGTGATACAAAAATTATAATTGCTTCAAAAATTAGTTTATTTTTTCTTAGAGAAACGATGTACCAAGTTTTGTTCTGTAATCTGCAATGGTTACAGAAATATAACGCCTTTTACTGACTTTCGAGGCACCCTGTATAAATAATTATCTATTTAAAACAGGACTAACGTTTGTCAGACATTAACCGTAGTTGTTTTAGATTTATCATAGATAGGCTAGTATAGATAAGGTTAGCTTAGCGGTACTGTATTATATTTCGCCTTATAGTGAAATATAGAAAAGTCCATGACTAAGTTTTACCAAAGGGTTTACATTTTTAAATAAAAAATATATAAAATTCACTATATTTAAATTGCTGTTTTGTGAAACTATTTATTATCTATATATATAAAAGCGAAATACCACCCACTCCCTGACTCACTCATAACGATTTCTCAAAGACAACCGAACGGATTGAAATGAAATTTAGTATACAGCTTCCGCTAGGGCCATAAGGGTTCACTAAAAAAAGGTTTTAAAAAATTGGAAATTTTAGGGGGGTTTGGGGGGTAAAAATTACTAAATCACTATTTCTCCAAAATTACAGAACAGATTGGAATGAAATTTGGTATGTAGCTTCCTCTAGGGCCATAGGTGCTCAATAAGAAAGGGTATGAAAAATTTCGAAATTTTAGAAAGGGTTTGAGGGGATCAAATTTATTGAAATCATAATTTCAGATCTTTTATTATTATGACAATAGTGCTTGTATTATTTAAGATTTATATATATATAAAAGCCAAATACCACTCACTGTCTGAACACTTAAAAAGAATACAATTACGTTAAAAATACTGAAAATACCAACCACCACGGGCAACGCCGTACGTGTCAGCTAGTTGTGTATATACAGTGCCCCAAGTGGCGTTGGAACTACATTCCGACTTAGAGTAATAAAGGCACTATAATTTTACTTTTTTGTGTACTTACAGCTCTCAGTCCTTTATTTTTCTTTTTTATTCCCTGGTGACGTACGTTTCGCCTTTTCTATTCAGGCATTATCAAACCTACACTTCACTAGTACTTTACATTTGTTAATGCGGGTCAAGTTTTTAAAATGAAACACTTATACAAAACATTCACAAACAACATGTAACACATAACACAATACAACACTCGATAGGGACATTTAAATTTTATTCATAATTACGCGAGCCGAACGTACGTGTGGCCGCGATCGTTTTTTGCAAGCTACTGATTTTCGTTATCAGTAGAGACGGCGATACTATAGCGCCCGACCAATCAGAGGGCCGGATTTGGTTACATGACTTAGACCACGCCCATTTAGGCTTCACCTGGACCCGATCCATGCTATGCCGCCATCTTTTTTCCGCCATTTTGTTTCCGCCATCTTTTTTCCGCCATTTTGTTTTTTTCAATTTGGATTTAATTTAAATTGAATTATTTTCTTTTAAAAAGTATGCGTATCTCTGAGATTCGAACCGGCTACCACCAGAGCCAAAGTCCACGACGTAACCGATTGAGCTACGGCGCCTCTCTTGGTATAGAATGTTTTAGTCGAGTATATAAGTTTAACAGCTGCCGTCATTAACCTTGTACTTGTAATATAATGTAAAATACATTATATAACTGTTTCTATCGATATTTTCCGAGTCCAACCGAACGTAAGGCCTCGCTGTGCACTTGTAATATAATGTAAAATGCATTATATAACTGTTTCTACCGCCCGGACTAGTGTTCGGGATTATATAATGTGTTTTACATTATATCACAAGGGCCATACGTTCGGTCGGATTCGGGTTTTAGTTATATAATGTGTTTTACCTTATATCACAAGGCGACTGTCCGACGGTAGCGCGTTCTGGTAGAGAATCAATTACCTGTCCGACGGTGGCGCGTTCTGGTAGAGTTCTTTACATTATATATATATAATTGTTTCTACCGACATCTTACCCGAGTCCATCCGAACGTAAGGCTTCGCTGAGCCCTTGTAATATAATGTACAATACATCATATAACTGTTTCTGCCGATCTTAACCGAACTAAAACCCTGGACTTGACCGAAGTTTAAAAGCCGACATTAACCTTGTATGATACAAGTGGCACAGTGTAATGTAATGTAAAATACATTGTATAACTGTTTAACATAGTTGGTAATAAATACACGAACTTTAATCCTACATACAGGGTGCGATAAGAAACGCATCCGGTCTTGTATCTGTATAAGAAAACAAATTGATTATAGAAGCACTACTTTAAAAACCATGTTATTTTAAACAGCTGATGGTATATTGAGCGCTCTTTACACTGCGCTTTCTCAGCAAATCTTTTACACAATTAATTATCTCATTATTATTATTACACTAGGGTGATAAGAAAATGAAACAATAAATGCATTTTAACAGTACAATTTATTAAATTTCACTCTCAGTACAACAATATTATTATTATTTACATAAATACAGTGACAATCAGTAAAAAATATTACATTTTCTCCTCTCTTCTTATTTTCACCATTTTAGTCCACTATTGTTAGTTCCACCGTTTTACCGACGATAGCAGTAACTACAATTTTTTTCCCTACAAGCTCTTCTAGCTCCGCAAAAGAAAATACGTTGGTATAGCGATTTGGTAGAAAGGTTGATCGCACTTCGTTTTCATCAAATTGTATGTCACAAAGAATACTCGAGCCGTATTTGGTCATAACAGGCCTAATTTTACGTATCACATATTGATGATTGATTACCAGAGTATTTATCGGCACACTTTCACTTGATTTAATCGAGATAAATCGTTCCTTAATAGAAGCCATAATACTTATTATGAAATTGTAAAATCACAATAGTACAGGTAGAGAGCAATATCACAATCCGTTAGCTACTGTAGAACTGATTAACTGTCCAGAAATGCTTCCTTATATACAGAGAGAGAGAGAGAGAGAGAGAGAGAGAGAGGGAATAATGTTCCAACGAGAATGTGTAGAAAGAGGGTGGGTGCCTGGTGAGGAATGACGTCATATTTAATGGTATACACATTTTTTTTTAATTGCATAGGAGTTGTAATGAAAGACCACCACACAAGGATAAATATAATTTATTATTCACAATCTACTACAATACTTCTTCTTCTTCTTTTGTCTATAGCGTTGTTGCGAGAAATAACTTTGATTTTCACTTTCGATCTTTTAATGCGTCCAACTCGTTATTCGAATTGTCATCATCATCATCGGATTCGCTCTCATAGTTTTCGCATTTTATTTTTTTATTCGCCCTTTGTCGCAACCTTTCGGCAGCTTCTCGCATCCAACAACAACCATTTCTTGCTTCTCTTTGTTCGGAATCGTCGATTATATAAAATATAGTATTCACCTCATCTCTAAAATGAACCGTACGTTTCGAACTTGACATTTCAGTCCATATATACTCTCTTTTATTGTTTTTGTAGGAATTGCGACACTGAAGTCCATTACTCGTCGAAAGTCAAGTAGAAAATGAAGAATACTCAATCGGTTCCTTCTTATTTATGATTGTCTTCTGCGTTTGCACGGGGTTGGAACCGTCGCACGGGGGAGAAGCCCGTGGCCCGCATTACAATCCAGGGT
>JAGFPH010006501.1:47651-58763 GCA_018207615.1 Philaenus spumarius | reverse complement strand
TGTTTTGGTTATTTAACATTGAAATTGGTACCCAACTTCGCCGTTTTCAATGTAGAGAGCCGAGCCTTAAGACATCAGCAAGCAATTATTTCATTTGTAAGCAGGAAATTGTTGGACGCTTGCAATGTAATGACACTTGTATATGGTCTCTTAGACAAATCAGGTTTGCAGTTGAACATCAATAAAATTAGTATTGTAAAACATTTTTTAGGAATGTAACTTACAAGGCACACTTCCATTACAAATGCTTGTCCCTAAAATCATAGATTTTTGTAAAATACATACATTTAGGCATCTGTTTACTATCTTGTGCTAAATGATACTGCAAACACTTCTTCTAATTTGCATTACCACAGCTATGTAGGTTACATAATATGAACTAATAAACAAAAAGAAAAGATAAGAACTAATATGAAAAGATAGAAAAATTTTTCGAGACTTCAGCTCGTGTTTTCTTTAAAAAATACTCAAAAATGTAACGTTTTTGTGACGCATGTCACGTTGCTGTCACGCTTGAAAGCTCAAAAGCTTTTCAACTATCCGCAATAAAATTACGAAGATTTTGGCACCATCCGAAGTTTTCTATGACGTCTGTGAGTGCATATATATCGTGTGTTCACAGACAGACAGACATACGGACACAAATTTTTTTTTTATTGCTTTATCGTGTTCAGAGAGCTTGTAAACGTCGAGAAATCGTAAAAAGTGTGGGTAATTTTTTTAGAATTTTCGCAAGATTTCAATAGGCTACTTCGACATTTTAATGTGAGCCGAAGTAAAATCAACTTTCATTAAAATGCCGTGTTGTTCCCAGGGTAAAACGAAAATAGTTATATTATAAAAAAAAAACTTTAAAATAGGCAAATGTTCTTGGTGACACTTTTACCACCATTTTGGTGCATCTATAACGGTTTAACCGCGTTTGCACTAGGTGACAATGTTTATTAATATAAACAGTAGTTAGTCACCATTTTAACTTGTAGCTAGTTAGATAAAAGAATGTTTGCTACATTTTCTTTATGAAAATTGCTGCCAACATTTTTAGTGATACACATTTGCTAAAGAAAATGTTACTAACATTGTTATTATTTGTTCTAAATTCGGCTTAAGTCTAGAAGGTACCCATACTGGGGTTTGAACAAAAGTTTTAACTTTTTCAATCGGTTCAGTCCCATTTTGAAGAAATAAAAAACATAACACAACAAAGTCCATGCCATCCGGATAGTAGTGCTTAATATGTCAGTATAAGTTTCATCGAAATCTGTTAAGTAGTTTTATAGTTAAATCGCAAACACAAAACGTGTTCTTTATTTAATATACTGTAGTTTCAATTTAGTTGCATTACTTCTCGTTATTAAGTAAAAAAATATAATACAAAATGTACAACTAGGCTATTGAGATTTTATTCAAGCCTAGTTTTACAAAATTAAACAAACATAGGCTAACCTACAAATTCCACCAATATAAATGTCAACTCTACATTTTCACACTAAGTGCGACTGCGCATTACCATTTCTTTACAAACCGCAGAACATGCTGTCGCATACTAATACAGGAATAAAGCGTCTTAACCTAAATTCAGACAAACATAACCTAAAATGTACAACTAAACCACTCTACAAACTATAATAATAAAAACAGAACCATACCTTTTCAAACTCACTACATCCTTTAAAACACTTTCCTTTTAAACACTTTCACTAACACAATTAATTAATCGAACGACACAAAAGTAATGGAAATATTCACAGACGCCGGGTTCACGTTTACCGCGCGAGATCTCGTAAACGACTGGACTGATAGCGAACAGATAAAACTATACAGGTGTTTATTGTGTGACAAAAGTAGTGCGTCAGATATCTCTAATGTACACAATGCCATCTCCCTTCCCCTCATTTCCCCACCCGCGTCTATTCCTACAGAATTTCAGAATTCAGCTGTTTGTTGTGGATTTGTTTATGGTTTCGCGCATGCGTGGGACGAATAATGTGAAGTAAATATTGAAAGACAACATTTTATGCAGTTCATGTTTACGCGAAAATATTTTATGATCGTGTAGGAAATGTTTGTCTAAGGTTCAACAAACTGTTCGAACCTATCTGCCCAAAAAACGCTTAACGAACACACAATTTGCGCCCTTTTAAAGCTGTCGTACAATGTTCTAATTTGTCCCATCTCAGAATTTGAAAAGAGGAAATGTTTGGGTTTTTATAACGACTAATTCAAAGTTACTTTGATAAGCCATTAACAACGAGCCGTAGCTAGTGATTTTAAAATGGTAAAACCACGGTGGATGTCTTTTATTGCTGATGATAGCTAAATCGGTAAAGATAACGGATAACTTCAGGCGGAAGTAATGTAGAAAATAAAAGAACTTAATAACCATGGTATATCTTACAACAACCGTTTTAATCTTACCGCTGGATCATAACTTGAGTAAATTACAGCCTGCAGATATGCCGTTTTACTATTGTAAACTATTTTAAGTAAGCAATCAAATAAGAGAACATTCTGATTCCAAAGATGTGTTGAATAATCCCTACTCGAATATATATTCGCTTAACCGGACAATATGATATTGCAAAACCATTATCTTTTTGGAAAAACAATGTTATCTAGAGCTTGCTTTATCTAGGAAACTATTTGAGGCATAACGACGATTCAGTTATGAGAATATTCCGTCCTAGAGGGATCGTATCTTTTAAAATGACATGGTAAACTTAACAGTTAGTTGGATTGTTTTCTCCCTAATATAAACAAAAACGTGACATTCACTAAATCTCTGGTCCTACTGCGCACGCGTCAACGCTACCCCCACCACCCTTCCCCGAACCAAGTGCATCTGTCCTAATAAATTGTCATTACCGTGAAAATATCAACCTATTCAATAGTCTGCATTTGCTTCGCCGCGAGTTGCCGCGGGGGTTGGTGAGCGAAGCGATCACGGAGCGGAGCTGTCAAGTAACCTATTATTAAAATTAAAATGGTATTTGATATTCGTAATATAATGTAAAATGTTCGTAAATTAATACATCAAATAATATATTATACAGTTTGCTGAGATGAGGTTTAAAATGTCTGTAAAGTATAATGTATTGAATGACAAAACAAATTGTACTCGATTACTGCCAATGTTTACAATAACCATTCTATCAAAGTGCTAATCAAAATTATTGTTATTTCGCTCTCAATCGTGTGCCCGGAGCGTCTTGAGCACGTAGGGATTTATATATATCTTTCTAATAATATTGTAGATATAAACATAGACCTGCTCAAAATAAAGATTTGAGGAAAGTATACAGATATACTGAGGCAACGAGTCGCTCAGCACAAAACTGTATACAGAAGTTTCAATATGTATTTTGATCTAAACGTAATTCGTTTCATTTTCAAAAACTAATCATTTCTTGAAAAGATTGCCTATTTTTAACGCGGTCGGAGACTTGTAGCACAGAAAGGTTAAAATAAATACAGTCTACATCAAAGCACCAAAACAATATTCATATTTTTTCAACTCCTCACTTCCGGACTTTAAATACGTAGGTTTTATTCAAACATTTTTCCAGCAGAGATTAAATAGTTACTCTACATGATATTAAAACAAATACATGCATAAGTAAAGTACACTTTTCATTTAGAGACTATATTATTACCTTTATGAATAAAATAAAGTACTTTGTGAATTTAAAATGTCATGTAATACATTTATGTATCTTAATTTCGATGCAAAATGTAGGAAATATACACCGGTGTCGTCTAGAACATTTATAGTGGATTAGATGAAAATATTAAAAAATGTAATCGTTTGTAAAGACACAAGATATTTGTGTAGAGGTTGTGAAAAATTGTAGCTGCAGAGTGGTCATAAAGTTAAAAAAGGTGGTTTTTCACTGAACACTAACCTAAGCTAAGCTATATTTGCTATGCCAATGACTACATATCAAAAAGACGAAGAGTTTAAATGAGTGGGATTCAGATCAGGAAAGTTAATATGAAAGTGACTTTGCGGCATCACACTACTCTTCAGCTTGTTCGAGTTATCAACCCTCACAATAAGTTCTTTTCCTCTGTTGCAGTGTTGCTAGACATCAGTAAGGCGTTTGACAAGGTATGGCAAGAAACCCTCCTTTACAAGTTGAGTGAGTCTCCTGTACCGGAAACTGCTGTACACTTGATCCGCTCTTATCTCTCAGGCAGATCCTTCAAGACTTTCGTAGGCAGTGAACTCTCCACATAGCCCAGTCAATAAAGGTTTTGGTCGGAAAAAAATTAGGGTAAAGCTGAATTTTTCCCCATCGATAAACCATTACCAGAGTGTAATGTGTAAACCATTACTCATGGTCTATGTTTTTTCACTTGTAATTTAATTAAATATCCCTTGCTGAGGAAGTGTGTAAGCGGAAAAAAAATAATAATAACATTACCAGAGGATAATTTTTACAAAAGTCCCCAAAAATCCCCCTGGAGCTTTCCCCCTACCCCCCTCAAAGAATGAAAAAGTCAATAACTGAGGAAACCCCTAAATCTATAGTACTAATAATCGGATCAAGTTGAATGTTTTTTTGTTGTGTTTGTTATAACATAGGCTGCAATAATGGTCCTCTTTATTTTTTTATAAATAAATGTAAATGCCCGGAAAAACTATTTTTTGACCCTAAAACTCTGTATTTTTGCGTATAGGCTTTTTGGATGTCATATTACAGGGAAAAAACACGAATAAAAGTTGTAGATTATTTAATTGTGATTTTAATGATGTAAAGGTTTGTTTATTTTCGTGCAGCAATTTTTGGCTGCTATTACGGGCGGCCGACTGTTGGGCGTGCGACTATTAGTCCACTCAATAAATGGTTTGTGTCTAATCTAATTAGTGAAAAGGCGATTTTTTCATGGATGTTAGTTGATTATATAAGGAATGTTTTTTGAAAAGTACCCGCCCCTCCCCCTCTTGCTCCCCCTTTCCCCTTAGAATTCACTTTTGAAAGACTTCTTTACTTAGTTTATTTTGTCAATATCTAAGAATCAGCAATATCAGCTGGCATCCCAAGACGTTTTCGCTAAACGATGCGCCTTTAAACAGTTTCAGGATGCTCGCAACTCTGGCTATCTTCACATAGCCGAGATCTGTCGACATCCCTGAAGACGGTAGGCCTCGACCTGCCGCTATCATGGACGATCCACCATAGACTCGGGACTTCAGTGCTTCTAGCTTGTAGACGACTCCACAATGCATGCTTTTATTTCTGTTTAACTGAGTGTTTAGTTTGAAGCTTGCAGCCATTAGGGAATTCCCAAGACGCTGCTACCGCTCCCCCCAGTGGTGCATGCTGATCGTCTCTGTCCGTTCACGGTACTGAATGTGTAATGCACTTCTTTAAAAGATTAACGCAAATTACTTATGTGCCTGTGTTCGGTTCGGAGTGACTCTCACGTGAAGGGAGGGAGTGGGTAGTACTGTACTCATAATATCCCACAGTATCTCTCAGGAAAACTCGCTAGGAGCTCTCAGGGCTCGTTTCGTTGGCCGAGTGTGGAACAAGGATGGAAAGAGGAGGCGAGATAGAGAGGCCGGACTGTCATTTGACGTGACCGTCGAGTCCTAGCGGCCGATAGCGCAAACACACTTTTATACCTGCTTCCCTGGTCTGAAGTTTTAACATGGGCACTTTTCGTCTTATTGATAATATGTAATGTAGTCATTTGCTTTACTATGGAGTGTTAAGATTTTGTCAGATTGGGTGCTAAGCAGTTTTCCTTCAGGATCGAGTGTGCTGATCTTCAACGAAGTTCAGTTTTCGTCTTTTCTAACATATTTAGTTGAAATGGTGTTACTGAGGAAAAGGAAGTGCTGCTGTTAAGTAAAGAAAGAGAAGGAAGTAAACCACAGATATTAAAGCATAAGTTGAACCTAGATCGGGAAAACTTTGGAGAGTTGATTTACTGAGATTCGGATGTCGACGAGGTTAAATTTAAAAACTATTTTAGGTTAAATAAAATGAATTTTATGAACTTTTAAACCGAACTGAAGGTACTTAAAAATTGCACACAATTAGAAGACACTAAAAACTAATTGCATCATACATAAGTTGAGTAAAATATTTGTTGAAAATTACATAAAATGGTTCAAACTGAACAAAATTTCAATAATTTTGTGACTCACCACTAATCTACTCTAGCAGTCTAACAATTTATTTAATTTAAAAAAATCATGCTAGTGAAATGTTTATGTAATTTTATTATATACAAAACATATTTTTGTATTGTTAGTTTAGTTTGAAATTTGTAGGCTTTACTAATAATAATAAATCAGAAGAAACGGCTTCACTGACAAAAATTATCTTAATTTGGTTGACTTTGCAATTTATTTACCATCTCCGTCTTATATGTTTCCTATTTCCTCCCAAACAATATCTTTTGTAATTTGACCCTGATTGTATGCCCACAATCATGGACATTGTTTAACGTGTTCAATAATATAAACTCCTTAATAAAGTTAATATAAATTTGAAATAATAAATAGTCAAAAGATCAATTAATGTTCCATGAACACCTTTTTGTTTTAAACATTAACAAATTTATATGTGACATAAAAATTATTAAGTAAACCATTGCGTGTTTTTACCCTTAGCCTACGGACTAAGGTTTGTCCTGGTCCGTTTGAAAAGAGAAAGTTGGGAAGCTTTGTTTCTTTTGTTCTAAGTGTTTCCCAAGTTTGAGTTCTCAAGTTATGTGCGTTCATGAACGTGTGCTCCAAAATATATTATCAATTTCAGTAGGTTGTTTACTCATTTTTGAACAGTAGTTTTTGTGTAGTAGGCCTATTGTAGATTTAATTTCAAATGAGATTCATACTCACTCAATTGTACTTAAACATCCGCATACAAGAAGTTAAATGATTCAATTTCAAGTATGTATTGTTAGATTATTTATATATAATACTCATAATTAGTAATTTTTATAAACGTGTGTGTACTTTACATCTAAAGGGTATTTTAAGATGTGTTATAACTTTTTTATAACAATTAATTGTAAATCGCTACTCCGAATATTGGTATACTAATTCATTATTATATATAGGGCTTACCGTGTTGAACTTTTCGTCGTAAAACGACAGCCATTTCGGTTATTCAGCCATTTTCAAGTTTATTTTCAGATTTCCCTTCGTCACATTACACAAACACATACACACAGTTACACATAATTACACATAAACAAAAAACACTTATACGCCCGTATAATTTAAACCTATTACTCATGAGTCGACTTACATTCGATCATGTCCCGGTGCGTACTCATGTTATATATAACGTAAACTTAATAATTAGATTTTTTTATTATTCATATTTACCATCTTAATTTAAATATGCAACTAAATATAGTATTTTTATAATAATATATTAATATTCCGGCTTGCAACTTTTTTGGGGGTAGTATAATACTATGCGAGTTTTAGGAACACGTTCCCATCTTTAGGTAATTTAGAGCACGTCATAATAAGGAAACACACACATACACACAATTCAAACACGAATTATTGCACTTACGATGACACATTTTTTTAAACAAAAAACAAAGTTTAAAACAAGTTTAAAAACAGTTGGCTTTAGGCCATGTTGACGGTGCACCGGTCACTGGTCGACTGAAAGATTACATCCGTTATCTCCATCGCCAATACTATTTACAGGCCTATAGGTAGCAATTGCGGTATTATACGGGCTATTAGATTTAAAACATAATTGTTCATTGAGGACTAAGCTACTCTGTTGCAAATTAGCTTGGTAAATTTCAAATTATTCCAATGCATTCATTAGTCGACCTTTTTTACATAAATGCAAAGGGATTAAATTCACTGTCTTTTTTATATAGATTTTCTTTAAATCTATCCTTGAATTTTCTGCCGGTTTATTCAGTATAAAATTTATTACAATCGCTGCACTTAAGCTTATAGATACCGGAGCAATTTTCAATGCATTTTGTTGATTTTGGTCGCAGTTGTTTTTTTTTATATTATTTTTTGTTCTGAAGTCACTGTCACATTATGTTTCTTGAATGCATTTTTCAAATAATTAGGCAATAAGTTGGTATATTCCGCGGAAATTCATTAAACATTAAATACATGTTTAAATATGCGTTTCTAATTATAAAATATGTTAGTGGAACAAAACAAATTGGCATGGGAAGTAGCCATGGGTCACCCTTGTTATACTTTGTAATGCTAAAACACAAAATAATTATGTTAATGTAGGGGGTAACACTCATTTCTAGCTCTCGAATCAGCTCATTAAACCTAAAATGGTACTATGTAATTTTTAGAATCACTCCTTTGCCTTTCAAATCCACAATCGCTTCAATAATCCAAACAGTTTTAGAATAATTTTAGAATAACCGAGTTTTCTGAACGACCCTGTGCTATAATTTCTATAAAATCCCAAATTAGAGTGTTAATCTACACCCTGCAATAAGTCATTAAACTGAAAACTTTATAAAACAAAAGAAATTAATTTAGAAACTCGACTGGGGATTACTTAATCAACTTTTAATGGGCCAAAGTTTAAAAATGCAAAAACCTGTAATGTCGGACTCTTAAAATGAACAGTTAAGGAAATTTGCCGTTAACAACTTAACGACTTTTATAATTGGCGTTACAAACAAAGATTTAATCCTTGAACGTGAGAAACAAACCTTCTGGACTCGAAGGGGAGTGGGTACTGCGCCTTGCAATTGTTGGGGTATTTTAAATTAATGTTCCAACTGTAGTTCTACGAAATTAAATTAAAATATCCACATTCACTTACATGTTTTAGTAATGAAACGGGACAGTACACCTCGTTGCCTTACTTGGTCGCTATTGGACTGAGGCTGCGGCTACACTTTCGTGTTTTAACGTCGCTAGTTTGTTGTTTTGAAACGGGACAGTACACCTCGTTACCTTACTTGGTCGCTATATTGGACTGAGGCTGCGGCTACACTTTCGTGTTTTAACGTCGCTAGTTTGTTGTTTACACGCAGCATATTCACTATTCAGAGAAGCCAAAGCGCTTGCTAGCCAAGAAATGAGCGTGAAAACCAGCTAGGCAGAAAACAAGGTCGATTCAACTTCAAATGAATCCGCCTTCGAAAGTATCGCTTGAAACTACAAAGTTTCCCTTCTCGCGCGGTCTATTCTTCAAGCGTGTTTCCAAGCGCTAAGAAAATACGCAAGTTTTTCCATAAGCTAAATGGCTAGTTATAGTTAATCTGCTGGTCTAATACTGTTCTACAGTAAATGCGTGATCAACTACTAGGCCTAGATGATGGAGCAGTGACCTATAGTACAACTACCGGATATTTCCACAATGCTGTACAAGCAGAAACACTCCAACTCCTAATATGTCCCTTACTCCGCAGTATTTATACCATTAAGCATACATTTTGTTAAATAGGCTGACAGGCTTAGAGTCACACAAAAATTAATATTAGCGCGCTATACTTACATACTATTCAAGTGCAAACACCAAAAGGAACAGAAAATGTTCAGTGAAACATTTTTATGATTCTACTTCGTTTAGCTGCAATTCTCCGTTTTTTTCTATTTTTTTTTACGAAAAGCTGATAAAATATTCCAAACTGTAATAATTAACCGTTGCTCTGGCTTTGTTAAAGTTGTCTAATATATAACGCACTAAGGGAAACCCGTCCACGCTCCGCACCCCACCCCCGTTGGAACCTTCAATACACATGTTCATAGTCATGTTATGTTTTCTTTATAATAAAGGTGTAGGATTAATAAAAACTCCAAAGCTAAGATGGTAAATAATGTTAAATGTTCAAATCAAATTATTTCGTATACTTTATAACAGCATTTATAATAAAGATTAAAAGAACCATCAAGGCTTAGGTCTATTTTTTAATAAAAACCTAACCTAAAAGTTAAAAATACAAATAATTGCTTCAAAGTTTGAAATCAGCTGTTATTGGAAATATTAAAGCAAACAGCTGTTTTATCTGTTAGTTTATTCAATTGGTTGCTATGGTAATAAATGTAAATATATGTGTAGGACTGATGTCTAGGCCTAACCTAAGATTTGTTTCCGACTAAATTTACAAATATTGAAATAAAAATATTTTGTACATTAAATACAATATTTAAATATATGTTATTTAAACATATATATAACATAAATAAAATTTAAAGTCGTTTAAAGGCGTCTGTTTTTAGTTGCGACATCGTAAATCACTTATTGGGGTAGGATAATGGTAAACATTTACTAATGATAAGGAAAGAACTGCTAATAGTGGACCATTGAGTGTAACACGTTAACGGAATAATTTTAAAATTAGTCTTTTTGACCGAGAAAAAAATTCGTAAAAAATGTATATGTATATTAACTTGAGATTTTGAGATGTCAAAATACGTTAGATGAGAAGTTCTTTTTCCAAATTCCCCATATTCCTACAGCTTGGCAGAGATAAATTTTCTTGGGCGTTAATTCAGAGTTGTCCCGATTAACCCCTTCCATTTCAACATTTTACTGTCGCTAACCCTTTATCGACCGTAGAAATTGTAGAGGGATCGGTCCTGAACCGGTTAAAATCATTTCCGCCTCTAATCAGAACGGTTTTCATTTTTTCCAGAACAATCCTTAATTTGATTGGACTATAAATTGTTATACATTAGAATGGTGTGTTCACAGTGTTTTAACAGTTGAATCATCACACCGCTAATTAAGTGGGGTTTGACGTCTCTCTCGCTGTCCTGAGTCAAACAAACATAGTACTACTTACAACACGAATGTATAGGCCTAAACAGTTCAAGGACATTAACTCTTCATCGCAAGTTGACTAGTCATATCATGTCAGCTTTAAAGCGGGTAAACCACTGTTTCCTTTACTTCCGTCCTCTTACCACCAAAGTGTAGATAGTGTTATTGTTTTTAATACGTTTAAGGGTTAAAACATTCCTTAAAATTTTACCTTTACTTCAAGATCAAGTCTGTATTGCAGCTCAGCGCAATAATAATGTTACTAAAGCTATTACGCAACAATACAGATACTTACAACTAAATACGATCTTTTTACTTTATTTTTGTTTTTTGCTGTTGATATGTTTTATTTTTAAGAGGATTCGCTACTGAA
>JAGFPH010006500.1:63843-78256 GCA_018207615.1 Philaenus spumarius | reverse complement strand
TAATAAACGGCTTATAATTTATTGCTAACAACGAGGCTTTCCAATATGCTGCGGTAAGCACATTGCGTTTAGCTTCCTTGGGATTTAAACAGCTACTTCAAGTTTATCTTAATCATAATTTGTATTTTTGCCTAAAATACTAAAGCTTGCTTACAAATTTTCAATCTTTAAATTAAAGTTAAATAGTTTTATGACACAAAGAATAAAAGTTTAGCTTTTTCTGGATTACGAACACCAATGTTTCCAAAACCAATAAGACAAGAAATAGAATAATATGTAAATTACTAAATCCTGTTTTCCGTACATCTGTTGAATGCACATCTGTTGTTGAATAAATAATATTTAACTAACTTACTAGCTGGGATGAAATTAGTTAAACCTACAGTTCAAGAGAGTATGCAGTAACTTTAAAAGCTCATAAACTAATACAAAAGCACGTGTACAAAACGAGCGTTGTTTGTCCGAATGTCTGTGAGTAACGATGTAGTATTGCGCATGCGCATGGTTATGTTGTTTGATTAATTTGTTAGCACTTAACAGCTGATTTCGTTCATAAACTGTAATACTGCAAAAACTATGTGGACAATTTAAGGTTATGTTTAAAATTTTTTGGTTAAGTTTTCTGTTGTTATTAAAGACACAATAACGTACATTAATACATAAAGACTTTGTATTCTTTTTAAAGTTGCTCCCGTTTAAAAGGTTTTGTGTGAAATACATTGGAAACCGTCAACTTTATAATAAACTAGCGGACCCGACAGACGTTGCTTGGCCAGAAAGTTTGCTTGGCTGCTATTAACTGGTTCATCAATATTTTTTTTCTGTATTTGAATTTTCAATAAACTATATACTAAATAATATTTGAGATTAAGTTTGACATTCCAATATTTTCGTTTTGTCATTGTGTGATTTGTTAAAATTAAAAATTGAGTGTAATTTCTCGTTATACTTCGCCGTTCAATTCTTATGGGTTATGGACGGACGATATTTAGTGCTTTTCAGTGGCACATTTGGCGAAAGAAGAAATTCGTGAGAATTGTAAGAATGTGATTGCAAAAAAGTTATTGTTGTTGATGTCTATATAAATATTATTATAATGAAAATATCACCATGCATATTTATTATTTTAGGGGTTGTAACCACATTTTCACCCTTAGCAAAAGTGACATAATGTAGAAATGACTTATTTTGTATAGGTATCTTGTAAGAAATAAAATGTTTCACATTTCATCTGTCTAGCTTTAATGAAAATATCACAATGTATATTTATTGTTGTATGGGTTGTTACTACATTTTCACTCATTAGCAAAAGTGACATAATGTAAAAATGGTTTATTTTGTATAGGTATTTTGTAAGAAATAAATGTATCACATTTTAGCTTTCTAGCTTTAATGAAAGTATCACAATGCATATTTATTGTCTTAAAGGTTGTTACTAAATTTTTACAACTTACAAAACGTAAAACCGGTGTATTTGTTATACGTGTCTTGTTAGAAAAAATGTACAAAATGTCAACTCTCTAACTTAAAGAAAGTATAACAATTAATATTTATAGTTTTAGGGGTTTTATTACATTTTCACACTTAGCAGCAAGCACCAAAATGCAAATTTAGTTTAGTATGTTTAAAGGAAGAAATGTGCAGGAGTTTATCTCTCTATTTTTAAGGAAAGTATAACAATTAATATTCATTATTTTAGGGGTTGTTGCTACATTTTCACCTCTTAGCAGCATGTAACAAAATGTAAAACTGGATTATTTTTTATATGTATCTTGTAAGAAATAAATGTAAAAATTTTCAACTCTCTGGCTTAAAGGAAAGTATAACAATTAATATTTATCGTTTTAGGGATTGTTATCACATTTTCACCCCTTAGCATGTAGCAAAATGTAAACTGGTTTATTTGTCGTATGTATTTTTGTAAGAAATAAATGTAAAAAATTTAATATTTCTAGCTTTAATGTAAGTATAAAGAACAATATTTACTATTTTAGGTATAATTACTATTTATCGGGCCCAATTGTGAATCTAAATCATCCAGTCAAACACACACACACCCACACACAAAATTTCATCAAAATAGGTCCAGGCGTTTAGGAGGAGTTCAGTCACAAACACAGGTTCAGAAGAATTACATATATAAAGACATATGAGACAAAATTTGTTTAGCGGTGGACATATCGCTTTATCTTACAGAAAAAATATAAATAGAATTTTGTTAGCCTCGAAAACACAAATTCTTGGTAGTTCTTTATATTAGCAAGATTATAAAAAAAAAATGTATTTAGTATTTTGATAATTTAATTTTTAACACTACTGTTTAATTCGGTTATCCCTTTTCATAAAAAAAATCTATTGTTCCTACTTTTATTTACTGTTTAAATTGTTATCATATAGATTTAATTAATATGGCGGATGAACAGAGAACAGAGCGTTTTTTACATTCGTTTATATGAAATTGTGTATTTATTTGTACATATATTAAGCTCTTAGAATCTGCATTGCTTCGCGAATCCAGCCTGTACATGTGGGAGTAACATCCATATCATAAATAATATCTATCGTGTGGGATAATATCGTCTCTCATCTAAATTTACAATCTCATTCTGTGGTTATGGACAAATATTTTTAGTAGCTTTTGGAAGAAAATCTTATATTATCAGCTGATCTTATGTAAAACAATTTGCTTCAGCCAATAAATTACAAAATATGTACTGTGTTTGTAATTGTAAAAGATAAACTCTATTGTTATAAACAAGTTCCCAAACAAATCATTGGAGTAGTTACAATAACAGGGATTAGTTCTAATGTACAAAAAAAAAAAATAGGTGTGCTTAAGACCACAAGGGAGAAGTTTAAAGTTAACTATTGTAACACAACTTACAAAATGAGGAAGCACAATGTCCATTTCAGAGGTATTACCAAGTAAACTATTTTAAAACAACTTAAGAAATGAAAAAGCACAATGTCCATTTCAGAGGTATTACCAAGTAAACTATTTTAAAACAACTTTGAAAATGAAACAGCACAATGTCCATTTCAGAGGTATTACCAAGTAAACTATTTTAAAACAACTTAAGAAATGAAAAAGCACAATGTCCATTTCAGAGGTATTACCAAGTAAACTATTTTAAAACAACTAAGAAAATGAAAAAGCACAATGTCCATTTCAGAGGTATTAAAAAGTAAACTATTTTAAAACAACTTAGGAAATGAAGAAGCACAATGTCCATTTCAGAGGTATTACCAAGTAAACTATTTTAAAACAACTTAGGAAATGAAAAAGCACAATGTCCATTTCAGAGGTATTACCAAGTAAACTATTTTAAAACAACTAAGAAAATGAAAAAGCACAATGTCCATTTCAGAGGTATTAAAAAGTAAACTATTTTAAAACAACTTAGGAAATGAAGAAGCACAATGTCCATTTCAGAGGTATTGCCTGAGGTATTTCAGAGCATGACGGAAAAATTCGATTCCCCGAACACTTCAAAAACAAAACAAAACTAATAAGCGTTTTCTGTTTCACACCAATGTATAAAGTCAGACTTACTTATCATTTAGATTCTTGGGAAAAGAGCATAGGATATTAGTCAATAACATTAATCCAGTTAATGATTCTCTATTTAAATAAAATTATTTAATATTTTTATTCGTCTATTTTTTAGAAAATGTAATTGCAAATTACAGACAAAACTATCAATATTGTATTCTTATAAAACCAAATCGATTTTATAAAATATTTCACTTTTGAATTGCTGATATGTAGATAATGCCTTATTTAGTAGCCAGAGCAAGTGTTACTATTGTGAAAGTGTTTGCACACTACAGCTGGTGTGGCCACACCCGGATACTTTTAATGTAAAATTTATGGTGTGTTTAGTGTCATGTCAGTGGTGCGTTAATGTGTTTTATTTAAGTAGGCCTACCCTGCACCTGACGAAGCCGACCGTGATCGGCGAAACAGCTGTAGTATGTTTTTTTTTTATAGAACTATCAACTCCTATGAAGCGAGTGTACGTCCGTACGTAGATACATACGTACGTGAGTAACTATATAATATAGCAGCTGATTTCAACCATCATATGCAATGCAAGCGTAGATTACTTTGAGGTTATGTTTACAACTTCAATCAATAATACAACGTCTTGTGAAGTTGTCTTTTTTTAAATAAGAGTTATATAACTAACTAGCTGACACGTACGGCGTTGCCCGTGGTGGTTAGTATTTTCAGTCTTTTTAACGTAATTGTAATCTTTTGAAGTGTTCAGTTAGTGAGTGGTATTTGGCTTTTATATATATATATCTTAAATAATAAAAGCACTATTGTCATAATAATGAAAGATCTGAAATTATGATTTTAGTAACTTTGATCCCCCCAAACCCCTCCTAAAATTTCGAAATTTTTCATACCCTTTCTTAGAGAGCGCCTAAGGCCCTAGAGGAAGCTACATACCAAATTTCATTCCAATCCGTTCGGGCGTAATTTGAGGATGATCAAAAACGCATTGAAAACGCAAGGAAAAATGCAAAAACGCCTATTTCTGGCGTAATTTTGGGAGAATCTCAAACATTTTTTAACAGACTACTTTTAGGCCTTAAACGAACCTAAGTACCACATTTCAACATTTTCTGCCAATTAGTTCTCGAAAAAGCTGAGAAAACGCAAAAAATCGCTAGAAAAACGCGAATATTGGGCGTATCTTTGGGATGTTTTCAAAATCCGTTCTTAGTGCGCGTCTAAAGGTCCAACTGAACATGCATGCCAAATTTGAACTCATTTGGTTCAGTAGATTTTTAGTTCTGCTGATGAATGAATCAGTGCCATTTCGCTTTTATATAGATAGATTATCAATTTTTATATGGTGGTCCATAACTTCCATAAATGAACTAATCATCTATATAAATATTTACACACTTCACATACATTAATCGACGTGTTTCTAATTTCAGGATTTCTAAGCCATCCTCACGAGAAGTGCAATCAATTGATATTTAAGTAGTTTACCGAAGCTTGTAAATTGATTCTTCAAAAGATAAACCATCCAATTATAATATAAAATATACTTCCAATTTTAACGCTACGTAATAATTTACTGAATTCACAAAAGTGTTAAATTTATTACTTGTTGAATTAATAGAATTTACCTTGGATACTACACTATTACTACAGTCAATAAGTAATTGAGACTTACAAATGACCACTGAAATACTTGAAATTCCAATATAACATAAAAAAGGTTTTTTTTTTAGTTTCATATCAATCCGTATCGATTCTTTTCACATTTAGGAGAGTTCAAAATTGACATTTTTCATTTTCTAAACTCCTTACACCTTATTGAGACCCTTTTTAAACCAAGTATGAATGAGTAAAACGAATGAATGAGTGCCATTTCGCTTTTATATAGATAGATTTAAGCTATAATACGTTGTAAGATTTGCTTTGAGGTTATAAAATGAATATAAATACAACCATTTAACATCAATATATGTATTCATACAAATTTAAATAGGAGATAAATATTCGTTTAACTTCGGAAACATTCGTTCATCTTCGTATAATGTATAAACATATTCTATTATTAATTTCTTCATTGTAATATTTATAACTTCTAAATCATTTTATATAACAATATGAAATAAAAAGCCATTAAAAGATAATATTTGTATCTTTATTTTGGTATTTAATAATGTAGATGTATAATTAAAATATTTTAACAGCTTTATAATCCTTGCAATTGTACACATTTACATAGTTAAAAATCACCCTCAGCATAGTTAGATAAGCCTAGATCAAGTTTGTTGTATTAAAATAGTATTTGTATAAATTTTGTATTTCTGATGTGTATCTAATTAATCTGCCTGTGATTTTTCACGATGCTTACTAATCTATATTCTAAAACTTAACTTGAATATTGACTTGCATTTCTTCTATTTATTAGCAGGTAAACATTTTAAGATCAATAACCCATAAAGCCGCGCAGTGTATTCAGTTTTAAGTTAGTAACAGGGCGGTTCAATTCTATTGGGAAATGAGAGATGAGCGAGTGGTTACGACCCACTAAATTGAACAATGAATAAAACAAACCTACGCAATAAGTCGGCGCTACGCAATTCAGTGTTTTCTTTGAATTTGTAACGTAACTGACTGTATGATTTTTACGATGACCGTAAAGGTCAA
Organism: Philaenus spumarius; assembly: GCA_018207615.1. Taxonomy (NCBI): domain Eukaryota; kingdom Metazoa; phylum Arthropoda; class Insecta; order Hemiptera; family Aphrophoridae; genus Philaenus; species Philaenus spumarius. The sequence continues at coordinate 72,075 of JAGFPH010006500.1, read as the reverse complement.
AATAAATATCTCGGCTTGTTTTCTATATAATGAGCTTACATAAAATGTTTACAGCTAAAGTTCTGGTACACGTCCTAATTTACAATAATGAATAAGTCATTGATTTTTTGAATCAACACTCGTTATAACTTCATATTAAAACATGGATGAACGTTATGTTCGAAGATTATAAACCTCAGAAATCACAAAGTGGTTACGCACTATTCTAAGTAAACTGTATTATCAATAGAGATACTGCCATAAAATTACCGAAATTTAAAATAAATAGCTCTATATTTTAAAATCATATTTGCTATTGGGATTTTAGCTATTTTTTTTTTTTTTTTTTTTTATATCTTGAAAACTATCTTGGGTCATTCAGAACTATCAATGATAGATATGACATTTATAAATTAATAGATGTATGATTCTGCCATGTGGAGTATCAATTAAAATCTCTATTTATTGACAGCGTATCTAGTTGTAAATGCATTTTGTTGTGATTCAGGGTGAATCAGCCCCCTGTTTGAAAATTTCAAACCTTAAAAACCGTAAATTTTCACAAAAAAAATATTTAAAAACACCTTTTATGTAGCTCTGTTGATTTCCTATCCGACAGTGTAATTTTCAAATCACCCATTGGCGCGGAATACTGATTATTGGACCAGGGAAACTAGGCCAAAATCATCCAGAATGACTAAATATTTTTCTACAGCACCGATCGAGATGCGGTTTTCGGCATTGTATTCGGAGAAGTCTCAGGAAAAAGGTCTCAATATAATACCTTGTCGGCAGACAAAAAGTGCGTTTTGGGAATGCATAAAGTGCATCTAGAACTGCATCATTTCCCATAGTTTATACAAATTGTTTGAATTCATAAAAACTTATCAAAATTTGTATACAGGGGGTTTTGGGGATCGCATATTCCGAATCTGTCCTTGAAAAATATATCCGACCATCCTGGGACCCCTCATGGGGCAGGGGGGTCACTTCGGCAAAAAAATCTAAGGGCTCAGTAAATCACTCGAAAATGTACACACGGAGTTTTTGGGGTCACTAATTCCGAATCTGCCCTTCAAAAATAGGTTTGATCACCCTGGGACCCCACGGGGCAGGGGGGCACTTCGTAAAACATTTTAAGGAACACTGATTGATTCTACTGCAATGAAAATGCTCCACTTTGTTACTTTTTGCCGAAGTGCCACCATGCTGAGGGGTCCCAGGGTTATCGGACATATTTTTAGAGGGCAGATTCGGAATAACCGACCCCAATGACCCCCGAGTGTACATTTTCGAGTGATTTACTAAGCCCTTTGATTTTTTACCGAAGTTCCCCCCCACTCTGCCGACTGCCCCCATGAGGATCACAGGTGATCGGACATATATTTCAATGTCAGATTCGGAATCTGCGACCCCGAAAACCCCTGTATACAAATTTTTATAAGTTTCCATGAATTGAAACAATTTTTATAAATTACGGGAAATGATGCACTTCTAGATGCACTTTTGCATGCCCAAAATGCACTTTTTGTCTGCTGACAAGGTATTATATATAGATTTTTTCCTGAGACTTATCCGAACACAATGCCGAAAATCGCATCTCGATCGGTGCTGTAGAAAAAGATTTAGGATTTATTGTCTAGTTTCCCTGGTCTATATGTTTTCAATGTAGTTTAAGTTTTTAAAGTATACCGTACCAATGAGTGGAATTTTGGAGGTGAAATGAGAAACGTATAGCAGTAAAACAATTTAAATGTAATGAGATAAAATGAGGAAGGCGTCATATTGAATAGGCAGTAGCATATTATTCTTTTAAAAGTTTAATTTATATTTTTTTAAATTTGTATTTATATTTCATGAGTGAATGTTGGACGTTGCATAGGAAACAATTATTGTTTTTGATTCATTTTAATCTATATTGTTTCAAAGAAGAGTATAATTTATAATTATATAGTTTTTCGTATGTATATATATTTAAGATTGCTCAATTTATGATATCAATCCTTTTCTAGAGAGCTTTCTTGGTGGTCTTAATTTTGTTAAAACTGAGTATTCTTTTGGGGGAATATAACTGACTTATACATGTTAAGAGAGCTGTAGTTCGATACAACTTCTTGACTAGAAACCCGTAGTAAGTTTGGTTTATACTCTAAGCTTAAATCAATATTTTAACTGTCGTACCTCAAAGTTCTATTTTAGCTTTTAGACTTTTTGTGAGAAAAAATAACTTTAAAAGAAGCTTAGAGGTGATTTGATGATTTTAGTAAACCTTATGTAATAGACTAGATCTAGTATTTAAATAACCAGCATCCTTTCCATGCTTTTCATACATACATTTGCATACACATAACGGAAGATAAAGCAACATCAGTGGTATAATGAAATGTTTAAGTCTGCGTTAACCTAATTTATTACTAAACAGTGATCCTACTGTTCTGCATCTTCATGTATTATTCATTCTAACTTGTTTGGCATTACTCTATAACAATACAAAGTTACAGCAGATTGCGCAGTTCAAGTTGAGTCAAAAACCAAAATTTACATTCAATTCGGACATAACCTTACTTTTTCTAAATGGAATTAATACACATTTAACACAAATAAATATACATTTAAAACTTCCCTCTAACATTGCACTCGGTGAAAATTCACATACCGAAGTTCTATTTCTCGAATTGTTTTTCTTGGACCTTAACTACAATAAAAATAAACGGTACCAGGAACTGGCATAATATACTTTCTCACAAACATATTTAAATTATTAAACAGATTCACTGTGTCTTCATAATTGTAGGTGGGGTGGGAGAGGTGATTTATTAAAGTAGGAGGTTAACTAATAAATATTATTATTATTATCTAGAGAGAAAACTATTCGATCGATTTCGAACAAATTTGCACCAAACACGTCAATTAGGCCTAAATAGATGCACAAAAAAGGCTTTTAAAATTTTTGAAAAACAACCCCCTTTATGGCCAATAAACCCCAAAAATTCGTTATTATTATTATTAGCTAAACGAGAGTTTTTAGAAAGATGCGGTTTTTTGCATATGGTAGGGTACATTAAGGGGATCCGAGCCCTTTGGCAACTTTTTTAAAGTTTTTTATTTTTTCAACTATTTTATAGATTTTTACTTTCAAACCCTCTAAAAAAAAGATTTGTAAGAATGAATTTTTTTGTCCATCCCATATTTTTTGTTTTATATGGGTTTTAGTGGTTTTTTGTACCAAATTTCACGTTAAAAAAAAAATTTGAATAACTTTTTTGTTTGTGAAACAATTTAAATGAAATTTTTTTCTCATAATATGCATGTGTTACAACTTTTAGAGTATTGAAAATTTTCTAGCTTGCATAGTTAAAAATATATGTACTTTTAAATATTCACAATAAAAAAAAATAATTTTAAATTATTTTTTTTTTTATTTAAAACCTATTTGATAAGGTAAAAAATTTTCCATACTTAAGATTGTTGCAAAAGGTATCAAGATAATGCTGTAAAAATTTCATGTTTCTATCTCTTATAGTTCAAAAGTTATTCAAACTTTAGTGTAACAAAACACGGAAAAAAAGATTTGCGGCAAATGGCATTTAAAGTTTTTATTACATAAATCAATGAAAATCTGCCTTTTTACCTTCTAAAATTCGCCTGCTCTGTAGGTTTTTCCGTATGTTATATCCCTTACACTATAATTGCCTATGTTTATAAATCACACAATGTAAATAACAAACATTTATCAAATAAGAAAGAGTAAAGATCAGCTAATACTCTAAAAACGACAAAATTCGAGTAAACCGATTGTTTAAATAACAGCAAAAAAACCCACAAAAAATGCTCAAAACAGCTTGAAATTTTATACACATACTTTTAATTACATGCATCTTGAAAAAAGATAGTAACAATTTTTTTCAAAATTTTGGGAAAATCCGTCTTTGAAGGGCTCGGATCCCCTTAAGGGCTACAAATAAGCCAAATTTTATCAAAATCGTTAGAGCATTTTTTATAAAAAAATAATAACTGATTTTTTGGGGGGTTTTTTGCCTAAAAGTGAATCGTTTTTCGTGCATCTATACAGGCCTACTTGACATGTCTGGTTCAAATTTGTTTGAAATCGATCGAATAGTTTTCGCTCTAGCTTTGTATACATACAGGCAGACAGACAGACATTTTGTAAAAAACACTTTTTTGGACTCAGGGTGTTAAACATCATCATTATAAATAAAACATAACATATCTTTTTAGAAGGTTCCATCGGGGGTTGGCGTGCGGAGCACACAGGGGTATCCCCTAGTTGTATTGTTAAAAAAATAAAACATAATCAAGCCTGAAATTATAGAAACAATAGCGTGGTTATTTTGTATATGCAATTTATATTCATATAGTATTATAGTAACATACGTAAATACGTAAGTGTGTGTATTTTATGACGATCTCAACTCACATATTTTGAAAATGCAGAATACGATTAGGTCTCAAGAGCTAGACACGATCCCTTCAATAATTGGATAAAAGACTGGATGTTTACGGAGTCTCACTATGTCAAATCTATTGCGCCCATACTTGAGTTATGTTATAGTTAGGTTTTGTTCATAAAACAAACAAAATTAACATTTATTTATGAGTATTACAAATTTTCTAAACATTTATGTAATATACACAAATAGTTTTGTTTAATGATCACGTTAAGTCCGACAACTGAAATTAAGCAATTCTACTCGGTCGTGTATGAGTATTTTCTCTTTCATTAAAACCAGTTATGGGCTTCTCATGGATTATGAAGTCGTGCTTCGTAATACTTGACGCATTCCTTTCGCATAGTTTTGGGTTCGTCCATATAAGAATATGTCTAACATCATGTGATATTTATACACTAAAACCAAAGCGTTTCATAAAAATACCCAAAATCAATTAAACTGGACAAAAAGGTAAAATAATGTAAATTATAAAGTATGTTACTAAATTAAAACGAAAACCTATATTAAATATTGAGTGGAGGAAATTATGAACTAATTTTCCCTCTGGGATAGTACTTGGAGATCTAGATCAAAGGTCGAACATTGTGGGAATAATACATAAAACCAAAGGGGATATCGTTTGGAATAAAGTAAGAAGACACTTTAAGTAATGGTCAGATTATAGTACCTTCAACGACCAGCTCTAGGGCACAAAGTTTAAGCCAAGGCAGGAGTTATAGTTGTTGAAGTTTAGCGGTTTTATAATGTTTATGTCTTGTAATTATTTTAATTGCCAGAAACAATCACAATGTAAATTTGTACAGCATTACTAAATAAATTTCAAATTTCAATGCATATACAAATTAAACATCAAATCAGGACTTCTATAGGAATCCATCCAGGATCCAAGACAAGATGGAAACATTACTGTCTTAAAACTTCGATTTAAGTTTTTTATTGCTTTATTAGAGATTATTTTTAAAACAAAAACTGTACATTTTCATAGTGGTATTTATGTATAAACTAATTTACTTTGTGTTTTATTAGATACTAGTAGTAAATTTTAATAAAAGCTTCACTATTGCTTGATTTAATTTACTGTAAAGGGTAGTTATTCAATTGCATTACATTGACTTAAGTAATCGAATTGCAAAATGGGTTTTATGCAACTTAAGAATATACTACACAAAATTAGATTTATAGTTTGTAAACCTTTATAGATAATACAGTAAACCTTTTGTTTGCTTTTGTGAAGAGTTGTAAAAAAACCTGATTCTAAATTAGCCCAATTGGTTGGAAATAAACGTGTTTTGGTTCATTGTAGGGCTAACCTAAAATTATGTTCAGTTTTTGATCCAAATTAGTTTTTTTATAAATAATTTGTAACAACCAATGTTTGAATTGAATTAAAATATAGTAAGCATTTTTAGTTGATTTTTGTTTTGTTGGTCAATCTAACGTAAAAAAGCTGTTGTTTTTGAAGAATAATAATATGACTATAATAATGCTGATTAAAGTTACTATGGTAATAAACATAAACAAACAGGCGTTACTAAGCATTTTATTAGAACAGCTGTTTCGTGAGTTAGTCTTGAGTTCGTGGAAAATAAACGGTACCAGGAACTGGCACATACTTTCTCACAAGCATAGTTAAATTATTAAACAGATTCACTGTGACTTCATAATTGTAGGGTGGGGTAGGAGAGGTGATTTATTAAAGTAGGAGATTAACTAATAATTATTATTATTATTATCTAGAAAGAAAACTATTCGATCGATTCCGAACAAATTTACACCAAAAACGTCATTTAGGCCTGTATGGATGCACGAGAAAAGGTTTTGAAAATTTTTGAAAAACAACCCCCTTTATGGCCAAAAAAACCCCTAAAATCAATTATTATTATTATTATTATTAGCTAAACGAGAATTTTTAGAAATATGCTGTTTTTTGCATATGGTAGGTTAGATTAAAGGCTACAAATAAGCCAAATTTTATCAAAATCGTTAAAGCCGTTTTTTATAAAAAAATAATAACCGATTTTTTGGGGGTTTTTTTTACCAAAAAGGGGGTTGTTTTTCATAATTTTTCAAAACCATTTTTCGTGCATCTATTCAGGCTTACTTAACATGTCTGGTGCAAATTTGTTTGAAATCAATGGAATAGTTTTCGCTCTAGCTTTGTCTACATACAGACATACATTTTTATTTTAACTTATTTGTAAAGGCAATTAAAACCCGTACCATAAAAAGTCAAGTTGTACAACACAAAATGCAAAGTTACATAATATAAATGTAAACACTGCTGTGGGAGAGAGCAATAAATAATATCTATTGCAATTTACAACTGAATCGGACCACTGATCAGAAATAAAAGGAATAAAATATACTAGTAATAACAATGTGGAAGCAGGCTGTATCAAAGTTTTGTAATCATCTCCTCTAATCTTTGAACTTTTTTAATATCATGTTATTTCTAAACTCTGCGTAAACGAGTTTTAAATCCTTAAGTTTTAGTTTACGTCTTGATCTATACTAATACTAAATTATACCGTACCATAACATTATAAAGAGGTAAAATTTGTTTGTTTGTATGTGGGGAGTAATCTCCTGAACTACTGGACCGATTGAAAAAAAATTGTTTTACTAATAAAAACCTACACTATCCCTGAGTAACATAGGCTAGAATTAATTTTGATTTAAGGGTTGAAACAACCATTAAACAATAAATATTAATTGTTATGATTTTCTTAAATCTAGAGAGCTGAAACTTTTTACGTTTATTTCTTACAAGACACATAAAAAAAGTATCACAGCATTACCTGCTAAGGAGTGAAAATGTAGTAACAACCCATATAAAAAAATGTTGATTGCTATGCTTTCCTTATAGCTATAGAATAAACCCTTAATAAATGAAGGTATTTAAAAATAAGAAACCACAATGTTACATCCTAATTAAAAATAAATAAGACTTATTAGAATTTAATAATAGAGCCTATTTTATATAAAATAACCTGTTTGCATTTCCTTCGACGCGAGTCACCGCTGGGATTGGGGAGCAGGGAGGCGTTTTATACGTTTTAAAATACGTTTTAACGCACAGTAATTTGTCTTTATCATTGAATTTCGTTTATACTCATAGATGGAATAAAGAGTAATAATGAATATGTTATAGGTTAATTACTTTAACTTTCATTCCGTCAAACAATCCATAGTAGTATACAAATGAATTACCAGTTTTGACGGATACACCGCCATCTTCAGACCGATGTCAAACATTATGTTATTCAGCCTTGTTATGACGTCGTCTTCTTTATTGGCATATTTCACAGTGCATAAACACTAAATTAAAATTATTAAAAATATTAATTAGAGAATAGAAAATTAAATTTTAATAAAACTGACAAGTTTAAACACAATCGCACGAAATGTCTGAAATCAAATGATTATGTTAACCGATATTGGCGTCGGAGCACAGGAGATATGTCGGGCGGTAGCAGATAACGTACTCATGTTTAGGGCAGTGATGTTATGAAAACACCTTCATTTTCGAATATACCGTATTCGAATTTACCGTATGTAAAGCTGGCACTAAAAACTGCCTTAGTTACTCCAATGAAAGGAGGATGCCTTTTTAGTTTCTCCCCTCTATAAGTAGTATATGGAGAAAGTATTGTTTTCGTCCAAATTTTCGAATTGGAATTTTTAGTGGAACTTTCTGATTTGGTGCTCCCTGAACCCCAAAAAATTGTTTAATAGAATTATCTGTGTTGGTGCTCCCTGAACCCAAAAATATTTTTAGTGG